>VXCM01000264.1:0-24574 GCA_014773175.1 Lucifuga dentata
TTTTTTTTTTTTTTAAATATATTTTAAGAAGTGTCATGATGTTTTAATCAAACATCAACTTGAACCCCTCCTACACATGACTGAAAAAATAACTTAGTCTGGTCATCATCAAAACAATTCTTATAGCTCAACCAGGATCTATTGATTCCCTCTATATTGTTTTCAGACAAAAATCTCATAGCAAAAACTGTGCTTACAACATGTAGTCTGGCTTTGTGAGACTTGAACAAAATTCAGAGTATTCATATGGCAGATGTACAACACAGAGCTACAGCTTTGTAGCTTGGCAATAACAATAATAATACTAATATGCTATGTATAATTAAAGTGTTTAATGCAGTCTGCCTCTGTTTGAAGTCTGTCAGATTGTTACAAACACAACCAGTGCAACCAATACTGACTAGTTTGAGATCCAGCCAATCCGTCTTGTGAAATCATGTCTGCTTGTGTGTGTATTCCTCCACCCATCCCAGGTCCGACTGAGGCAGAGGGCTTCCAGCTAGAGATGAGTGGACTGCTATCAGAGCTTGCATGTCCTTACTCTGTTCTCACCAGTGGAGACATCACCCAAAGGTTCCTCAACAGGACCGACTGTCTGCTGCTCCTCAGTATGATAACACCTCTTTGCACTGTCTATTGTTAAAAGAATGTACCTTTCCCACTTTTTAACCAATAGACACAAAGATCATTCATGCTACCTTGGTAGATCATGAGTGAAATGGTTAATGGTTTTAAATATGGATTATTGAAGAAGACATAGCCTGTATGGTGGATTGGAATTTAATAAAATGTTTTATTTTTTTCTTAGCCTTCCTGGTGTCTGAGCTGGAGGCATCGAGGATGATCCAGGTTAACAAGCCTCAGAAGAAGGCTCAGGATTCAGGCAGTCCAGTATTCCTGGAGGTGAAGGGCATCTGCATGGCACTGGGCATGTCCAAGCCACCTGCCAACATCACCATGTTCCAGTTATTCAGCGGAATTGAGAAGAAAGTGAGTTAGTCCATTGACAGAAAGCTGGTCTTCACTCAGAAACAAAGCAGTATTTAGTATGATTAAACTTGAATTTCAGGCTTCTAGTAGCCTTTTATTTAATAGGTGGCAGCCTGAGCTGTTCAACTTCCTGATAATAGCTACAGAAAAAACAACTTGTAAATCTCCATTTTAATGAAACCCTTTTACTTTATTATGGAATCATTTGAGGTTTTCTTTTGAGATTTGTGTGTTTCTTGATCTTTCTTGATGAGTGTTCTCCATCCTGATTAGAATTATATCTGGAGAGAAAATCCTGCACATTAGCTTCTTCATGTGCAGCACAACTTTTTGTCAGTAGGTTCAATCTAAAACATTTGACGAGTTGTAACCTTCAAAAACTCACACTGGCAAAACTGTAATAGACAAATTCATTTTTACAATGTTTGTGTAGAAGTGACTCAAGAAAAAATCAATGTGTACCTATTCCAGCTACTGTCAGTGTGATCCCATTAAATATTCTTGCTGTTTAATGTACTCTTGGAGTATCCATCCATCCATATATTCAAACTACACCGGTCTGCATGTTGCCCGCTTTTCTTAGTTGAAAGAAGCCATAAGCAGAGTCCCACCAACTCATGTAGGAGAGCCTTTGATGAAGAAGCCCCTTGGACCTGTGCACTTGGTAAATACTGTAAAACAATGAAGAAATGCATTTTGCAAAAAAGAGTCTCAATTTGTATATTTTAAATAGGAAAATTGGGTGTTTTCTTTTCATGGTTTCCTTGTTTTGATAGGAAAAGATCGAAGCCATCAACCAAGCACTCATAAATGAGTATGACGTGAGAAGGAAGATGTTGCTGAAACGTCTTGATGTGACAGTTCAGTCCTTTGGGTGGTCTGACAGAGCCAAGGTACGTGGAAATGAGGGACATTTGTCTTCATATGATTTGTCGTCTTTATCAATAGTTGTGAAAATAGATCTGCTTCATTCTAAAAGTAATAGTCTTTGCTCTGAAAAAATTGACGAATGAACTGAAGTTACTTTTTCGCTACTGTGTGTAAGTTTTTATTGTTAAAGTTGACAGCAAATATTAGCTTCATGGTGAATTACCCTAGAAGGCTTCTCTCAAAAGAATATATATGAATTTGTTTGACCTACATGTGCCAGTGTAATATTATGCAGTGGAATGCTGCCATCCCACCTTAAATGTGGGATCTTTTTTCTTTTTTTTAAAGTAGCATTTCTGTATACTTATAGTGCAAACACTTCATTGTAAGTTGTTTTTTTTTTTTGTTTTTTTTGACTGTTAGCAATACTTGGTGTACTAGTTAGTAATAATTATTAATACTGTGACTGCGGTACTTGATTTCTTGCTTTTCAGAAGCGTATGACATTCCTTTTGCTTGTCTTATCACAGACTCATGCTGAGAAGTTGGCCAAAGTTTACCAGCCTTTACGTGTTGCCCTCTGCACCAAAAGCAAAATCTCTGTTGCTCACCTCCTGGCTGCACGACAGGACTTCTCCAAGATCCTTCGTACAAGCAGTGGCAAGATAAGAGAGAAAACTGCATGTGCAATTAATAAGGTGAGTTAATCTGTCTAAACGCAACTGCCATGTAATGCAATTGTCATTTGGCAGCCATGAAGGGAGTAGAGGCAGAGAGTGCTCTCAGTTTTATTCAAATGCTGCACAGATCTACAGTATGTTTCTGCTTCTTACATTGCATGAACTTTGCTCACCATAACCCTTCTGAGAATGTACTTGTTTTACATACTGTTTTACAGTTCAATAAATGTGAATGCAGGCTGGTTACTGCTGCTTTTAAATGCAAAATTAAAAAAAAAAAAAAAAGAATGTCTACTATCCTAAAGTAATTCACTAACTCTATACTAGTGACTAGTCAGTGTTTATAGCTCTTGAGCTCTTTATCATTGTAGATCTACATAGCTGAGTCGGTAGAAGTTCATTAGATGGGAAATCTTGGGCAGTAGTTGGGTTTTGGTTGGTTTGGTTGATTGGTGAGTGGTTAACATCTATGTGAACACCTGGTATAATACTACCGTCGAAACTGGCTAAACAAGGACTAAATTTGACAAGTAGGGTTCACTTTGAACTGTCTTACTCTTACTTTACTCAGGTTCTAATGGGCAGAGTGCCAGACCGGGGAGGCCGACCTTGTGAGATTGAGCCTCCCCCTCCAGAGATGCCCTCCTGGCAGAAACGACAGGATGCTCCCCAAGGAGGAGGACATTATGGGGGTGGGCATGGAGGCGGGGGAGGAGGTGGCAGAGGGGGCTATGATCAGTACTCCCAAGGTGGCCGTGGAGGGTATGAGAGAGGAGGAGCAGGAGGGCATGGAGATCGGGGAGGTAGGGGAGGAGGTGGAAGAGGGGGGAAGGTACATGGAGGCTGGGCAGACGGAAGTAGAGGGGGTTACAACCAGGGCCACTATCAAGATGCAGGATTTCATCATCAGGGTGGAGGAGGGAGAGGAGGTCACGGAGGAGGAGGAGGAGGAGGAGGAGGAGGGCACAACCAAGGAGGCTTCCAGGACCCTGGATACCATGGAGGAAGAGGAGGAGGAGGAGGAGGAGGAGGCAGTTACCATGACAGTCACCACCAAGANGGGGAGGGAGAGGGGGTCAGAGTTATAACCAAGGAGGACAGTTTGAACAGTTCTTCCAGCACGGCGGGCAGCACTATAACCAATCTGGCTTTGGCCAAGGCAGACAGTACACGAGTTGAAGACACAGCGTGGGGCATGACAGCAGAGTCCACACAATGGTCAACTACTTTTCAGGTGATAGAAAATCTAAAATGCCTTAACGTCCATTTCGATGAAAAAAAATTTTAAACTTGGCTAAATATGTATACATTCATTATAGTCATTCAATATGTATATGTATACATTCTTTATAGTCTGTTTTAGAGTTATTGCTCTTCTTGAAAAGGAACTTCCATACCTGTGTGTTAATGTTTTCTCTGCCTCGTCAGTATGAGCATTTATGAGCATTTAAGACAACAGCTCTCTGCCATAATGATTTGTTGATTAGCTGGACTCTGCTGTCTTGACCTCAGTTTTACACGGAATTAGCCTTTGTTTGAGATTATTTGAAAAACGGAAAAGAGTCCTGAGACTTCAGTGATTATGAACTTACTGCTGACATCAGAAGGTCACATAATTACATGTGGGGCTCTTGAAAATCACCTTATAGTTTTATTATTTGATGAGTACTTGAAACCAGCTTGTTCTTACCAGTCATGGTTTGTGTTCTGTAAATCAGACTGAAATCTCCTTTGTTACTTATTTAAAAGGCATCATCTTGGACTGCTCCTGGAAGATTGTGCATACAATATGGATGTTGGAAAGTTTGCATGGATGTGTGAATGAGCAATAAAACCTGAAATGAGATGACTGCAATTTTTATTCAGCAGTCTGAGTGATTATAAGAGCCTGGAAATGTAAAATGTGCTTGTTTATTTTATTTTATTTTTATTTATTTATTGCGCTGATGAGCTCATCAGATTTTGAAATTACAAAAGCGCTGTCTGTCAAAAATCAGGAGAGGCTAAAGAATATTAATGAAATAATGACACAAAAACATGAATTTTCAAACAGTAAATTTAAATGTTTCAACAGAAGGTGTTCAAAAATAACACGTAGTCTTAAACATTTAAATGTGTATATACATACGTATATTGACTAAATACATTAAAACAAGAAGTACAGGAAGAAGCGGGAAAGGAGCTTTTAATTTGAAAGAGGGCCTTATTTGCAAAAATATGACTTTGTCTTGAGATTTGACGCAAATATTATAAAACATATATTAAACACTTTACATTAAACGACGAAAGTATATGAACTGATGCAGGTGATAATACTGTGTCCTCCTGTATACTTTAGATTAAACTGATCTGACATGGAATGGAAGCTTTTATTTTGTATTATTCTTGTTGACTTCCTGAGTCTCAGCGGGGTCGGCGTGACACCAGATACACAGTGGCGTGAATAAGCTTCACTTCATTTGGAAAGCATGTTTACTTAATTATTTGAGTTGGTATGTTCACTTAAACTTGAACATGTACCGCCCAGGTCAACGTCCACCTCACCCGCCGCCATTCGGGCCCCCTCCACCACCTCACGGACCTCCAGGCAGTCCCCTTTACCGACTCCCAGGGCCCTTTGGTCCACAGTCCGGTGTTTCTCCACATGGACATTTGCCTACCGGACCATTTTCAGCTTCAGCACCGGATTTTATCCACAACAGGCCAACAAGAGGACATTTCACCCATGTACGTACCCAACAGGCTAACCAGCTAGCGGGCTAAATTACATTAGCTTAGCTTATTTAGCTAGCTAGCCTAACGCTAGCACAGCAGAGCTACGACCCTAGCTGAAAAAGTAGGAATAGCACAGGGGAAACAAATAAATAAAAATCAAGTACCACAAAAAAACCCTTAGTTAACCTCAAAGTGTATACGGTACACTGGGCCAGTGTTATAGTAGCATAAATATAGTTAATGTAAGTCATATTAATGCTAAAACTGCACATTGATATTGTAAAGTAATGAAATGTGCTATACATACCAAAAGAGACTATAGCTGTATTGATACACTATAATATACAACGTAATTTACAAATGCATGACCCAAACATTTTATTATGTAAGGTAATGATAATAATAGTAACTTAGTGAATGGGCCTGGTCACAAGTAATACATATCACTATCATCATCATTTCACAACACTCATGAAGAATAACCTTTATAATGGGATTATATGCGTGGGTTATCTTTTGTGATGCTGCCCTTGTTGATCGTGTCCCAGTGTCTCCCATTCATCCTGTCACTTGACGGATTTGGAAATGTATTTGCATCGGAATAACGTTATATTTATCTGACTGATTCTCTGACAAGAAAAGTAACAGAGAAGTACTGTCAAACTGTATATACTATGACTTTTTTAACCACCTGATTTTCTTTTTCTTCAATTTATTGTGTTTTGATACTAAAGGGTAGATCGGTTCCCACTGTAATTGGGTAGGGCTGCCCTACCTCAGCTTTGGTACAAACTCCATGAGGTGTCTTGTTAGAATAGAGTTAGAAGAAAGAAAAAAACATGTATGCTAACATATGTAGCTGTACATGCTGCACCATCACCTTTGTGGATGTGTATCTATTGAAGTATACATACTTGCTGCGCTCTTCATTTTTTTACTTTCATGGGCCCAGATGTCACAGTGTATCAAAAGGGACACTGACTTTCATGTAGAGATTCTAAAATAAATTTAGTTTAAGGATTAGGGTTCTCTAGTCTTCACTCAAATTGTTCATACAGAGTTTCTGTTTATCTTTAAAGGAGATCGTTAAATTATTAAATATTTACAGTTAAGAATTAAACTGCAAAATATTTATAGTTCTTCTAGTCTCCATCCATGTTTTCAGAGCAATCTTGAATTGAATGAGACATGAGAGCAAATTGCCAACATGCACTGAAAATTGCACTGTATGTGTTCAGTGCACCTGCAGACTATATTGTTTATTTAAAGGACTGTGTACCAAACCTGTCCGTATTATGCTAGCCGCATTGTTTGCATTGAGCTAGCTGTGTTCTGCGTTCTGTTCTGTGTTCGGCATGCCAACACCAGCAAGATGTAGTAGTGTAGTGTAGTGACCTGGAACAGCTAGCCCAGAAAGTCAGTATTCATACACAAGATGAATATTGAGCTGATTTTGCATGTTTGAAGTGATAAATGCAACCCACGTACACATTACATTACTGCACAGAAGAAGAAATTAAGAGAAATTCAAGAAATTTTATTTTGAGAAATTAAAACAACCATGCCTTCTATATTTGTGGTTAAGTGTCATCAAGGTAAAACGTTGAATTTTAAAGTGGGTGTATCACCTGCATATGTGATTTAGTAAGATTAGGGAACTTGACAAAATAACAGCAACACTGATATAAGGTTTAATTTTTTGGAAAATGTGTGTGTGTGGTATTTATTGGGCTCATTCATGCAAAAAAAAACAAACAAAAAAAAAACTAGATGTTCAGTCTGTCTTCACTCCAAGGTTGGGCTGATACTTTATGTAGAGCCATAATTATCTGTAAACCGGTCTAGTTACAAATGTAAATATGTAAATAGATTTTATGCTCTTCATGTTGGCAGACATATAATTAGTTAAGCAGCTTCATCTCTCCTATTTACCTTAGGCAGCTTTGATTTATAAGTTAACAATCGCAATAGAACGAAAGATGCATTTCTTTTACAATTGATTTCTTGGTGGCCGATGATGCAGCCAAATTTGTCAGCAACTCCAGATCAGCAACTTGCAATGTCTACAGTATTTGAAGGCTTCACATCACCTTGGGTAAGTCAGCACAGACAGTTTTTATTCATTTCACACACAAAAAAAGGCATTAAACTGGGACGCTAATGTTATGATAACATACAGACCTTGCTCCATTCATGCCATATATTCAAAAGGTTAAAACTGTTAACTAAAAGTGAGACTACTGTTTGACTACTTTTAAATGTATGTATGCTACATTTAATAAGAAAGTTAATGCTGTGAATGTTAAACATTTGTATTAATTTATCTGTTATTCATTTGATTATTGCATGAAAGTTTGGCAGGCACTTCCTGACATTTTTCCCATATTTTTGTAGAGAGAAGCATGAAAGGAAACAACATTGGACCATGCAAGACGGTGACTATAGGATCCTTGTATAGCTGGAAAAAAGTAGGGAGCTCACAATCTAGCACACCTTCAAATCCATAAACATAATGGAATCAAACAAGGTGGGTCTTCAGACAATAGATAGTTATTAAGAGGCTGCTGGAATCCACCACTTTTGTCTGTTTGTACGGCACAAGAAGGGCACACAGCTTGTAGTGATGCACACATGATGTAGCCCACGTTTGATGTTGAAATTAGTTTTCAAATCACTTTGCCCTCTTCTCATCAACTTTACATAGAAATGTTGTACAAGTAGTCCTACAAATAAAATTAATATATTTGTAAATACATCAAGATAGACAATCATACTGTTTGAAAATAGTGCCCAGATATATAGAAACATAGAAAAATAGAAAGCAAACTAACAAAGCTTCGCATTTCATAAGGTGGAATCAACTATTTTTTGGAGTTTTAACTGGATAAATGACTCGACATCAACAGTAGTTACAGTTAAACAACATACAGTTGGAGCACTACATGTGTTAAATGGAAGCAGGACAAATTTCCCATTTATGTAAACCACTGACAACCATAATTTCCCTTTTTTGTATTAATTGAAACAGTAAGCTTGTTCATGAATTTGCTAATCTGAGAAAACTGCAAGGAAGTAGTTGGCTTCAGTTTATGCACGGTAAACTACAAATTGATAATCCCCACATTTTCTCAGAAATATCACATGCCTGGATTACAGACAAACAGTTCATATGCATTGTTGATAAATAATGGCTCTGGACTTTACAATTAATTGCTCTTTCAGGTGAGCAGTATGACCTGAAGCCTGTGCTGCTCATGTCTAATAGTGATGTTCTTGCAGCAAAAGAAGGAGACGCTGACCTTTCCAAGACAATAGAAAAGCTTCTTCTTCTTCTTCTTCTTCTTGTTCTTCTGCTTCTTCTTCTTCTTCTTCTTCACCAGCAAGTCTTGGATAACGTACTCTTGAAGCAGAACTAAAACTGTATTCTAAAAACATGGAAGTAAAAAAAATAAAAGCAAAAAAGGAAATCTGTTGACAAGATTAATCAATTTGGTTGGTGTGAAAGTGCATGAAGAGGACAAAACTTGTGAAGTTCATTCCCACCTCAAGCCAGTCTGAGATCTCACTGAGAAACATGGAAACCTGCAGCCATGTGTCTGAAATATTTTGAAGCTGGTGAAGCCATTAGTATTTATATTTTGTCTTGTAGTTTATTTGTTGGTCTTTGCCGTTGGCAGCAACTGCGTCATGAATTTTCTCTTCTAAGATAATAAAGTTGTGTTGTATCTTGTATTATCTTAATGCTATTTAATTTGAGACTTGTTGATTAATATAGTACAGTATATACATTGTTGTTTATGCTGTAATTTGATACTGTAGACTGCCAGTACAATCACAGATTTTTAAAGTAAGATTTTAGCCATCTTTAATGCTCAATTTTATTATTAATTTAGCCACAAACATTTCATTAAATTTTTAGTCACACTCGCTCTCTCACTCTAAAACAGCACATCCTATTTTTGACAACAGTAACCGGTTTTAAGAAAATTTACTGACTAGCTAAGGTTACTGCAGAATGATTGGCAGGAGGATTTGTAGTGTTAAGTTAAATTTTCTGCCATGGCCCAAAGTAAGGATCTTGAAATTGATTCACAAGCAGGCAAGTCACACAGAGCAATGCCTATGAAGGAAGTTGTGGGTCAGAATTAAGTGACAGATGTAACAACCACTTATACTTACATAATGTCATCATTATGTATGTATGCGTGTATCATTATGATGTGTACACTTTGTATGCATTTACTTGTATGTTTTGGTTTGTTCTCACACATTTATTGCAAAATATATAAAATAAAACTATCATTGTCTTCCTTCAGATTGGTCCTTGTCTTTTTTTGATGGTTTCAACACTGGCAACATGCTTGATGCCAACTGTCAAATGTTACGAAAAACTTAAATTGTACTGAGACTTTTTGTGCTTTACTTTTCCAAACTGGTAGCCAAAGTAAAAGACAAAGGCCAGCTTCCAAATCATACTACTTGAGCATTACATTTTTAAATTGTTTTTCCTATCTTCCAAGTTTCCTATCTGCCAATGGTTTCATTTCATTCCAGTGTGTAAAAAAAAAAAAAAAAAAAAAAAAAAAAAAAACATGTGGAGAGTTAAAACGTGCTTGAGATACATAATCATCACAGTGAATCACGCTGTAATTTTTTCTGTCAAAGTTACTTAATTTTCGCATTTTAATGTGGTTAAAAGTGCAGACTGATCTGAGATCTGAGAATTCTTCCTGGTGGTACATTCACATGCTATGGTGAAGAACTGACAGCAGATATTTAGCCTTCAGCTGCCAACATTGCAATCACAAGCTATGAATTTGATAGTTGATTGCATTGATGAGGCAAAAAAAATCATGTTGGTTAACTTTTGAGAAGTAAGACTGTTACTCAGTATATTCTATGTGACAGCATTCAACGCGCCATTCCTCTATGTCAAACTCAGAAGCACACTTAAAACTGCATTAAAATGCTAAAAGTAACTAACTTTGACAAAAAAATAATAATGGGCATGTGGTTTGCTGTGATGGATTACCTATTTCAAGCATTTTCAAGTCTCTACAAGTTGATTTTTATAGTTTGCTGGCAATTGCTGCCTTGGTGGTAGGAAAAACAATTTGAAAATGTACTGCTCCAGTAGTATGCTTTGGAAGATGGTTGGCAGTAATGTAATGTGTATGCAGGCAGTATTTGTTGGGCTCAAACATACAAAACCTCCAGTATGGCTCTTTAACAGTATTTGTAAGCTAGCACAAAATCATTGATCCACCCACTCATAAACTCCAGATTTTTTGTACATTACCAAATTCAGTGCTGCAAAAATAGGAAACACGTGTGTTTTTCTGGCCTTAAAGGACCATAACCACACCTTTTGCATGTTTGAGCCTAATATATTCAATTTTCATATATGTTACTGACAATCATTTCCCAAAGGATAAAACCGTATTTCAGCTTTCCTGATATTTTGCAAAGCCTCTTAATCTTTCAAAATCAAATATTCAAGTAATACACCCACCTTAAAAATCGATGTTTCGCCTGCTAATAGTCATGTAGCCTTATGAAGTCGTCAAAGTTGTTTAAATTTTTCGATAAACGCAGGTCTTCTTTTGGGACTATATTCCCTGGTGGAGACATACATTCACTCTGTGCTTTTTATTGCGCTTAAATGCTAAAATTACGAAACTTAAAAAAAAAAAAACAAACCTGAATACACATGTTGTTCACGATGATGGATTACTATCCCAAGAATTTCAAGTATCAGCCAGTTGATTTTAATAGTGTACCAGAATGAACTGAAACCAGTGGCGGTCTGGAAGGTAGGAAAAAAATTTTTTTAACTCACCGTTCCAGTAGTATGCTTTGGGAAATGATTGTCAGTAACCTTACGTGTATGAAAATTTAATATATTAGGCTCAACTGGAATGATGAGGTTACAGGGAGCAGAGATAAAGAAGGTGGAGGATTTTAAGTACTTAGGGTCCACAGTCCAGAGCAATGGAGAGTGTGGAAAAGAGGTGAAGAAACGTGTGCAAGCAGGTTGGAATGGGTGGAGAAAAGTGTCAGGTGTGATGTGTGACAAAAGAGTCTCGGCAAGAATGAAAGGAAAGGTGTACAAAACGGTGGTGAGACCAGCGATGTTGTATGGCTTAGAGACAGTGGCACTGAGGAAAAGACAGGAGGCAGAGCTAGAGGTAGCAGAGACTAAAATGCTGAGGTTCTCTTTGGGAGTGACGAGGATGGATAGGATCAGGAACGAGTACATCAGAGGGACAGCGCATGTTAGATGTTTTGGAGATAAAGTCAGAGAGGCCAGACTGAGATGGTTTGGACATGTACAGAGGAGGGATAGTGAACATATCGGTAGAAGGATGCTGAGGTTGGAACTGCCAGGCAGGAGGCCTAGAGGAAGACCAAAGAGGAGATTTATGGATGTAGTGAAAGAGGACATGAAGTTAGTTGGTGTGAGAGAAGAGGAGGCAGAGGATAGGGTTAGATGGAGGCAGATGATTCGCTGTGGTGACCCCTGAAGGGAAAGCCGAAAGGAAAAGAAGAAGAAGAAGAAGATGCAAAATGGATGACATGGTCCTTTGACAGTTAATGCCACTGCTCATGCTGATGAGCTTACACTTTGAATCTATGAGCATACAGTATGTCACATGACAAGATGCAGATGGTTAAGTTAAAGTGCCTTGAGGAAACTTAAATGTGTACTATACATGTTTCATCAGTGGATATGGTGCATTATCTGTCATTACCACAGGCAAGGAGTTAAATGTTTTAATCATTTATAAATGCAATGATTTCTGTATCTGCACTGCAATTATTAGATTTGAAACGGGAATAAACAACGCTGCAAATAGCAGTTAATTAATATTAATGTATAAGTTGAGTGGATTTGCACATTGTGGTATGCATTTGCAACTTTTCCTTTTTTTTTTTTTTTACAAATTATTTGATATTATCAAAAGTCTGTTGAGGAAAAATAACCTAACCGCACTGTGTAAAAATTTCATAAATATGTTATTGTAGTTCTGTCTTTTGTAAAGCACTGTAACATGAATTCTGAATACTCTCAGCCCCCTTGTAGCAACTTCTCCCTAGACCATAGTAGAGCGATTGCTTTGGGAGGGAGCCAACAGATCATCCCTCCTGCAGAAACACCAAACCTTCAGATCCCACAGTGGAATCCCACTCCTGTTGAACGGCAGCCAACAGACAATGGGTATGTGTGTGTGTTAATTAAACGTTGTGTTGTTTTAAATAAAAGGCCACATTTGTACAAATATACATGTTGCTTTTTGGCTATTTTGAAACCTGCATGTTAATTCACAGTGAGAAAGCTGGTGAAGAATTTCTGAGATGTATCGCAGCCAACAAGCCTCTCCCAGACTATCTCAAAGGCAATATGGCGTACAACCTGGCTGATGCATTTATGTCAGCAAAGATCCTGAAAGAAGCAGTCAAATCAGACCCTCAGTTCCAGAAGCGTGCGACCAAGAGCAAAAGCCGTAGCCTAAGTCGAAGTCGGGGGAAAAGCCGTGCCAAATCTCGAGCCAGGAGTCGTGTTAGGAGCAGAAGCAGAAGCCGGGGCCATAGCCATAGCCAAAACAGGGAAAGGAGCAAGAGTCCTGCTCGTGGAAAGAGCCAAGCCAGAAGTAAACACAGGGCAAGAAGCAAAAGCAAGGCTCGGAGCAGAAGCCGGAGCCAAAAGAAAAGTCGTGCTCGGAGCAAAAGCCGGGCCAGGAAGTCAAGGACACGAAGTAGCAGTAGTGAAAAGAGCCATGCCAAAGACAAAAAGAGAAAGAGGAGCCCAACCCAGAGCCACAGTGGCAGCATTGATAACAGCAGTAAAAATCCACCAGCAAGTAGTCTGTTAGAAGGACTTAAGATGGTGATGAACAGCAAGGAACTGGAAGACAGGCTGCCCTCCCTCAAAGATGCCATCCTCACTATTCAGGTAGTGCTTATCAGTTGTTCCACAGAATTTCTGTTTCAGTGGGTGTCAGAGTTCCCAACCTCACAAAAGTTTAGTGTTATTCTTTAAGATCAAAATGTTTTGGGTTTTTTTTTGTTTTTTGTTTTTTTTTTTGCTTTGTTTAAGAGCACATCCAGTGAATTTGAATTGAATACATGTTCCAGAGTTTCATTCAACCTGAAAGGTGCAGAGCAGTAGCTTATCAAGCATTAACTAGTCTGCCAGAAGACTCGAAGACAATATTCTAGTTTCATTCTCATGGTTAATTAATGAAACACATAACAACCCAGATGGATTGTCTACAAAATAAAACGTTCAGTGCGTAGCCCTTTAAAGGATAAGGCTGGTGTTATTTTATCTTTATTATTATTATAAATAATAACAGCAAAAAGTGAAAACCAACAACCACTACTTAGTACTGTCAGTATAACCAAATTCTGATATACCGCAGATTATGCTCCCATGCCGTTCAACTCCGCTGTTGTCCAAATATGTTTAAAAAACATACAGTGCGGTCCAAAAGTCTGAGACAGTTGTCAAAATGCTTCTATTTTGCATTCATTTTGAATTTAATACAAGAGTTTTCATTACAAATGATAATACCATCTTAACAATTTGAGTGAAAAGTTGAATCTTTGAAAAATGTACATGAATTTCAGAATATCTTAGTATTTGGTATGACCCCCTTTTGCTTTAATGACAGCATGCACTCGAGCTGGCATGGACTCCACAAGTTTGTGCAAAAAACCTGATGATCCAAGTTATCCCAGCATGATTTGACAATGTTCCAAAGAGCTTTTTGTGATGTCAGACTTTATGATTATTAACAGATTTACATGGAAAACATCATGGATTTTCAGTGTGGTCTCAGACTTTTGGACCCCACTGTATAAAAGTGAACTAACATTGCATTGTGTGGCACATTTCTCCACTGAGAAGAACAATGCAAGTGTAGTTTAATAGTTTAATCCTCTCAACTCGTCAAACTAGCAAAGCTGTGCAAACACAGAACAGCATTCCTAAGCACAGTAATTTCTGCCCAACACTGGAATTCCCTTACACTTTCCTCTGCTTTCAGATTGTCAGAACTGCACATCTGCACATCTGTAGAAACACAATTACATTAACAATCATTAAGACATTCATTGCACTTAGATAGTAGCACATACTGTAGCTTCACCTTATTAGGTTCCAGATCATTTCATCCTTAGCTAAGAAAGACAAAGCAAAGATAACCTTTTCAGTCATGTGATCTCTTTTGTACTTTTGTACAGGCCTCAGATGAAAGCAAAAAAGTTCACAGTGTAATTGAAGAGCAGCAACATGACAGTCAAGAGAATACAACGTCGCTGGAAAACGACAGCATGCTGCTTCCCCACGACAGGGTGGGCAGTGACTTTTCTTGGCTCCAGACACCCATTAAAGAGGACTCCAAAAGTGACCAGAAAACTGATGACTTTGAAGATGAAGAGTCATATTTGTACGGGAAGGAAGACACCAAAGTACAACAAGGCAGTAACTCTACTACTCGACCTCTTGCACCTTTTTCCCAGACTGGAGAACTCTCTACATCCCAGTGTAATGAAATGGATAGTTCTGGTCTTGGCAGTCAAAAACATCACCAAAACAAGTCTATATTCAGTAGTTTTGGGGATACTTCCTTGAGTTTAGTCGCTGCCAATCTGGATAACAATGAGTGCGAGAAGATCAAAAATGTGTTAAAAACTCTGGGTACTGCAGACATCAGTGAGATAATGGTGAAGATGCAGGAGCAGAAAGAGGGGAAGCAACTGCCTCCTGCTCAGTTAACTGGGTCAGACGCAGCAGAATCAGTCTTAGCATTGCCAGCACTGGCTAACACAAATGTCCGACAAGCTTTGGAGTCTCTACAGTCGCTTATCAAAGGTGAGAAGTTTGATCTTCATTATAGCTATATTTACTAAAGTTGCCTTGACTTGAGAAGTTGACAGAAAGGCCCCATATCAACCACATTCCTGGCAATTGCTGAAGGACAAACAATAGCAATGTACCGGTCCTGAAAAGATAACTGTAACCCACTCAGTGAAGTGTGTTAATTTACCTAGATATGTCATATTTTAGTGGCAGAATTGGAACTTGTCCATAATGTTTTGTTTCCTCGTGCTGTACAGAGTGAAAATAAAATGACTTTTTGCAGAGCAGTAATCTGAAACTTCTGAAGTTGAAATGAAATACATGTTTCAGCTGCTTTACATATTATTTGCTTTATTGGTGTGCATTTACGTATCTAAATCATAAGATGTTAAGAGTTAATTTTCAATCTGTTCTCTCCCAGTTGTCAAGGATAAAATTTTGTGAAAGCTGACCAAGAAGCTGGTCCATTCAGTTTGGAGACTTGATGCCACCTAATGATTTAGATGCTTTACCTTTTCTCCCTTTATTGTTTGATGCTTTTGATGTACAATATAATACAGGACTATTTTGTTATGCTTTCTTCCTTAAGCAACAAAGGAGAAGCGGGCAAAAAGTGATCCACTGGGAAGTGGCTTATCTCAGATCTCATCTGATAAACACAAGGTAATATTTTTCCTGATGAAATTGAACTCATTAAAGGTCGGCAAAAAAACCTAAATTCACTTTTGTTTCCCAGGCTGATGAGGAAAGAGCAAGAGAGAAACAGGCCAGAAAATGTAAGATGGAAACTTTAATAAAAGAATTGGAAGGATTGTTGGAAGAGGACGGTAAAGTATCTTTCTCTAATGATACCCTTTTTTTCTGCCATCCTCAATGGCATTCCACATACTAAAATACAAGCACATAGGTTTGTGTTAATCATAGTCAGTGATTTTCCTTTTTTTTTTTTTTTTTNCTTTTTTTTTTTTTTTGCAGGATTAAGTTGTATGACACCAGTAATTGGATTTTTTTGCCAGAAGTGTGAGGAGTTCATTGGAGATTTGATTACTGCTGAAAACCATGCAGTCATGCACAAACATGCTGACTTGAGCAATGTGAGTACACTTTGTGGAATATACAATTTTTTCTACAACATTCTAATTTATAACTGATCTGTTACTTAAAATGATTGAATCTATGAAGTTTTCCTTAGAGTGACAGCTATTTTCTCTAATTTCATGACAGTCTGTGATCCAAATATAACTACCATGAGAAGTCAGCACTGAATTGGAATTTGCTAGCACTATCACTCAAGGGACCACTTAGTGGTGCCTTAGACATTTAGTCTCAGTTCTGTTTCTAAGTTTGTGCTGCAAAAGTTGTTTTTTGTATTTTTAGCAGAACCAGGTGCCGAAGGACAAGCATGCGACAGACAGCAAAGGACCCTCTCACTATTATAACAATAGCAGTAGTGCCAGATACTCAGACAAGAGAGACCAGAAGGACTATGGTCACCATAGAAACACAGGAGACCACAGAAATCACAGAGATCATCAACATGACAGGATGGATGAGAAAGATCACAGAAGCCAGCATGACGATGACCACAGGAGCCACAGAAATGGGCAGGAAAAGATGTCCTTGCATGAGGAGTTAAGGAAGGAGAGGATACTGATAACAGTGTCCCGTGGACGAACACCTCCTCCAAACACTCGGATTAATAAGGAGGCAAATAAGGAGCATGCCACTGGAAAAGTCAAACCAGAAAATACAGACAGCAAGGGAAAATCATCTACAGGTGACAGAGGAAAAGAAACAAGTAGCGACAGTAGTGATGATGACAGAAGAAAATCCTCTAAAGGGAAGTCACCTAAGAAGAAAAAGAAGAAGAAGGAGAAGAAGAAGAAAAGGGGTTAAGTGTTAATTTTTGTATTGAATGATACCATGTCAGTTTCCCTGTCTGTGCTGGACTGATCCCTGAGTTGATATGTCCCGTTAACCTTGTAGTTGAAAGTTCGGGGCAGACATTTTTGTTTATATGAAATGTAAAAATCTATCACTGTGTGCAGAGTAGAGAAAGGTCCAGAACTTGCCTAGCTTAGGCCAGACATTGAGAGTTGTTAAAAGGAATATTTTTACTGTTTTTGATAGAGCTAGGCTATCAGGTTCCTCCTACCACCAGTCTTTTTGCTAAATTAGGCTAAACATGTCCTGGACCTTTCTGTATTGGATGTATACAGACGAAATTGACATCAGGTTTGGGTAAGTTGCTCTGGGTAAGACAGCAAATTAAATGTATTTCCCAAAATGTTGGAATGTTCTTTTTTTCTAAGCAGTAATCAAGACATTTTTTTCATGACTTCAAAGTAATACAGCAAATATATTGAGGTCAGGCTAATGTTAAGTATGCCCTCTAATCATTTAAACTTTTAATTCAGCTTGTTCATATAAGTAAGTAGTGTAGTATTTTATAACACATGTATCTTTGGCTGCATCATTGCTACTGTTTGTATAGTTTACAAGGACCAACAATAATGTAGTGTTATAAAGTGATGTAATTTTGTAGTTTGACTCTTGGTTCTTTCTTTTCTGTTTGCATTTTTGCATCAAATACAAGATGATACGAGATACAAGATCACACAAGTCTTTCTCCTGTGGTGACTTTGCCAGATGCAATATAAAAACAGCGACATGTTTATAATCTTAATAACCTGATAAGAAGTGATGTGTTTTATCATTTGAAATGATCAACGCATCATTTGTGTATTGTACATTGGCCGTAACATAACTAGCTGTGAAGCCCAAATGGCTAAGTTACTAAAACCTTGACAGCAGCTCCTGATCTGAGGCTAGTAATCGTGTGGACATGCAGGAGTCTTTGTCCTCAACTACTTCTGCATTCCACAGTGGACTGGCCTGCCCCCCATCGATGGGCGTGGCTGCCTCATGGGGATAAGTATCATACTAGTTACTGAAGAAGCTTCTCAGATCAATGGTGAAAGATCCAGTGATTACACCTGTCCTCCCAGACATCTTACAACTGGATAACTGAGATGAACCTCAATAGACCATATATTCTGCTTTTACACATTCATCCACAGCTTCCATGTGGTTTTATGGCTACACCGTGTTGCATTTACATGCTGTTGAAAACAAAAGGCATGATATGTGGACATCACAAGATTTTTTTTTTTCTTCTATGTTCTGTATTCCTACAAATGCAACATACTGCTCATGTTAAAGGCCCACACCGGTCTTTTTACATGGTTTAACCCAACTACTACAAGCCATACCACAATGTTTTAGATTTAAAAAAATGCTTTTTTAATTTTTTTATTTTATTTATTTATTTGGCAATTTTGTTGTCTTTTCTATGGAAAGCCAAAACATTAATTTGCTAAGACTCTGTACCCACTGATTGTTCAGTTTATCTTCAGCAGACCGTAACCATAAAATGCATGCTGTTTTTGATCTTCAGTTTCCCCACAAGAGGTCATGGCTGGAGACGAGCTGAAGGAGGTGAGACCTGGAGGAATATTCTGCTGTGGAAACATTGAACGGCTGGGTGAAAAATCTATGGAATAAGTGCATAAATTAAAATTAAATGTGTCATGGGTGAGACATTGCATAGCTGTCAATTACATGAATCAAGCATCATAATGGCAAATTAGAAGTATGACCAGCCACAGGTGTGTCATCTGGAAAGGCAAAAAAAAAAAAAAAAAAAAAAAGCTGATTTAAAAGAAGGAATACAAGTTCTCGTTAATATAATACTCAGGTTGCCATTTGTGATTTCTTGTCCACAGCATTACAGGACAAACCACATTGTTTTAAAGGTATTCAGCCTTTTTTTTTAAATCTTAAATAAAATTTACAATGTATAATATTTATTAGCATTTCCATAAATAAAGAATATTTCATAAGCGTGAAAGAAGCCTTGCATGTAATTCATTTATATATACTGTACATTTGGTCTTTAAAGAAAGAAACTTTAGTAGCCCAGCAGATGGCGATATCTTTTCTTGTATCCTTTATACATACAGAGGTAAATTGAATTCAACCAAGGAAAAAAGTCCATTTCATTTTGGAAAACTGCAAAACTGACATTTTAATTTCGAACCTTTAGGCAGGAAATGGAATTATTTTCCTTGCCACAGTATTTGTCAGGTTGACAAACTATTATACAAGCCTGAAAAGTTTTGATATTCCTGCCATTGCAAGTTAAATCCCACAAATCCCTAACAGTTATTTTGGAAGTGAGCAAATCTTATTCTGTTGGCCTGACTACTTTGAGTATCAATTTCAGTCACTACAGCAGTATTCACACTAATCTGAATACAATCCCAGACCTGTATCATGTGTTTGGGGGTGTGGGGGGGGGGACATTAAAACCAACTTAAGGTCACTGAAAGGAAATAAACTTTCATTTTCATGTAAAGTCAAATATATATATATAATAACTTTGGTAAACACGAGAAATGAACAGGATCTACTTGTTTAGGGGCCCCTTTCATGGACACGGGGCATTGATCAGTTTGTAGCTTGCTTGTTTTTCGAACCTCTGCTGACGCTTTCAAGAACAACAGATCTGCATATACACAATATCTTAAGTAGGTGAAACAAAATGTCAGGCAAGGGCATGTGATGTCACTTAATTTTCGGTTCCTTATGTGTCTAATAAGTAACAAACTACATTACTTCCTCTAACATGGGCCTTTGGATGCGTTGTTGTCTGCTGCAGTCTACTTGTCTGTCTGTTCCAGTCTGCATGACTTACTTTTATGACTGAACATGATAAGACAGCTTCCTGGCTCGCTCGCTCTCTCTCGCTCTCTCTCTCTCTCTCTCTCTCTCTCTCTCTCTCTGTATTTGCATTGGAATACACAAGGCCTCACCCCGTTTAGCCTGTGAGCTCTGACAGAGATGTGTCTGTGCCTGAAGGAAAATACAGGAAAAACATTCCATTTTGTGCCCAACCCACATCAGTTTTAAAACTGTTTTTTTCTTCTTCTTTTGATTAGTATATCCAAAATCAGTATTGGCTTACTAAGCTTAAAAAAAAAAAAAAAAAAAAAAAAAACGATGAAAACTGATGTAGAGTATAAATCTGGCTTCTCTTGGGCGGTTCTCTCTGCATTTAAGGTGGATTTGTCAACTGAAACACTGGCTGTTTACTAAAAGTCAATGACTGTAATTCTAAAGTACAGCCACACCTACACTCACCGAGCCACGACAAAAGACTGGTAGTTAAATACACTCAGCCAGGATAAGGAGAGGTTAAGGTNCCGAGCCACGACAAAAGACTGGTAGTTAAATACACTCAGCCAGGATAAGGAGAGGTTAAGGTATAGGGTGTGGTTTATCAGAATGAAGCAGCTGACAGGCAGCATCCTCAGGCCGTCTGCAGCTTTCAAGGGATTTGAAGGAAATTTAAGGATTCGGGGAAATTCCTCAGTTTAGCACAGATGAGTGAATTTCCATGCAAAAAGAAAATACCATTCAGTTTCAGGGTTGGAATCCTCCTGCTCTTGGATTGATTGTGCTGGTGGACATTAACTCTTGACCCATATCCAGAGGCAGGACTAGAAGGACTCCAAATTTCAGACAAGTTTTACATGTGCCAAAAGCATGACAGCACAACTCTTTAAATCTGTTTATCTAAAGATTAATTGAAGAGATCACCCTGAGGTTCTAATGGAGTGTTCACACCAAACACGAGCCATGTGACTTGTTTGTTTCTTTTGCTGCGTCTGGTCAGACGAGAGCAAAGCCTTTTGAGCTCTGGTGAGTCATTATCAGTGAGAATGTAAACAGAACCAATAAGCTACTTTGGTAAACACAAGAAATGAACAGGATCTACTTGTTTAGGGGCCCCTTTCATGGCCACGGGGCATTGATCAGTTTGTAGCTTGTTTGTTTTTCGAACCTCTGCTGACGCTTTCAAGAACAACAGATCTGCATATACACAATATCTTAAGTAGGTGAAAGNCGAACCTCTGCTGACGCTTTCAAGAACAACAGATCTGCATATACACAATATCTTAAGTAGGTGAAAGACGAGATGCAGCTTCCTGCAAAACTGGTGTTTCCAATTGTTAGTAAAATGCTAGAGGAGCCCAGTTAAAGTACAAGAGATTTGTAGATTGTTGGTTTTGAAGGCAATGGTTTTGAATGCAGATGGTGACAGCGTTATAGTAGTTCGTAATGGCCAACAATTATTCTGAACCTTTTAGTTTGCTCAGGCAAGCAGGTAACTTGGATCCATAATATTGCAGTACACTTAACTGTTTTCAACCTGACAGGATTATCCAAATGTCCACTAAATCTGCTTGTTAGTCATGTGGTTTTTGATTCCAAATGGCTGATTACCAACTGAACAAAACAGACTACATGGCGCCCCAAAGGCCTAAAACAACTCCTGCATGATTACTGTACTTAAAAAAAAATGCATCCACAGTTCATTGGTAGAGGGAGGAAGAGAGGTCAGTCGGGATCCACAAACCCCCTATTGGGTTATTCTGGTCATGGCTGGCAATGTTAAACTGATATATGGTACCATTACAAATAAATACTTGTCAATTACCTGGTAGGTGTTCTTGTCTGGTTAAACCACATATCTAAATCATTACACAATATATTCAACTGCAGATAACCATAGCAATAACACTTCAATTTTTATTTGATATAAACATAAGTATGTTTATAGTTTTACTGTGTGAAAGGCACAGTTGGGGGTATGGCTGGTTGTCACCTGTATAACAATAGGAGCACATAATCTGTTTGTGTATAATATGACGAGTTGCTCCGCCCACAAGCAACCGCCCTGGGGATGTGGGAGGACCTTTTCACCCGAGTTTCAGTCTGAGCTCCTCTCATCACAGCATGACCAGACAAAGTCATCACAGCATGACTTGAGGACTCAGGGCTGTGACGATCACACACCCACACACACACACACACACACACACACACACACACACACACACACACACACACACACTGGACAAACCGGAAGTTGCATAAATGGCATATGAGAGTTATTTTGTCATTTATGTTCCTCCGTCATCCATGCTCCATATTATGACAGATTTTCAACATCATCATCCCTGAGAGTTTCCTAGCATTCCCAATAATCCAACAATCCAACAAATCCCAGAATAACAGAAAATGAACAATATTCTTTTTCCAAATAGCGTATAAAAAGAAAAAAAAACACAATCATGTACCAAGCATATACACACTAGTTTATGATTAAATCCATTTTTCTTGCAAAACATTTTGAGTTGCTGCTGATTCATGATCCCACACATTACATTTTGTAACACTATGCAACAATACATGTAACAGCACCTTCTAAAAAAAGGAGTTCTGCATTTTAGAGCATGGACTTCTCAGAAAATAAGGGAACATGTATTTATACGTTTTGTTCATTTGTGTTTCTGTGATGCAAAACCAAACCAGTAACATTACCATGCAATCTTGACTTAACTGATTTATTTTGGCTGGCACTTGGTATAGTGTTGAAATTTCGATACAGTATG
Source organism: Lucifuga dentata (assembly GCA_014773175.1). NCBI lineage: Eukaryota > Metazoa > Chordata > Actinopteri > Ophidiiformes > Bythitidae > Lucifuga > Lucifuga dentata. Next base: position 22,641 of record VXCM01000264.1, read on the forward strand.
AATACCCACATGATCCCTTTAGTCATTTATGTAGTCAAGTTGTTTCATTTGTGAATAGACACAATATTCTGCATAACTTCACAAGTACAATTGGGTGTTGTAATTTTTGTGAATATATATATAGGCTATAATTGAGAATGGCAGGGCATTAAAAACTCATCAGGAATTTAAAAAGAAATGTGAAGTAACTTTGAAATCACAACAAGGAAAACTAAATTTTTAATATATATATGTGTGTGTATATATATATATATATACATATATAACTTTCACATCATGTCCTCTGTTATTAGTTTTTATGAACTGGCTCAGACAGTGATGAAAATGTTCAGAGCTTTAGGAGACATTTTGGGTATCACTCTTAAAGCATAAACTGAGCCATTTTCAAATTATTTTAGATTTTTTAAATGAAATTCAATCTCACTTTGTTGTGTGACTAAGTGGCAAGCAAGAATTTTTTTAACCATTCAGAACATGAGGAACTAATGTGTGCACACACAAACACAAAACCACACCCTCCTCTCAGTCATGGTGTTTAGCATGACCCTGCAGGTGAAACCACAGCACACAACACAGATTCTAGGAAAAAATGTCATGACTGGGCCTGTCGAGTCTCTCTCATGCATACATACACCTACACACACACACCATAGATTGATTTAATGACTTGTTGTAAACTCCTGTCTCCACACGTAGCATTTAGCTGGAAGTTGTTGCCTGACAGTGCATGTATTGTAGTCATGTGACTGCCTTTCTGCGTGTATGAGACACAAAGCTTCTAATGTTAGCTTGTAATAGCTAATCAGAAAGTGAAAGGCTTTGCTCCATAAAGATTTGATGGGAGCTAAAAGCTTTAGCCAATGAATGGCCTGATGATGGGCTTTTAACAGGAAGTCCAGTGTTACTCGATGATGGAAGCACTTTTATGCTGTAGTCAGCTGCAGACATACAGATAAACAACATCAGACCCATCTATGTTCCCACCAGTGGACAGAGAAGGACATACTTATATACTGTCCTCCTTGTGGAGTGTTTCCTGTAATCCATCTGTGGTGATGAATCACCAAGCAGGAAGTGAGAGCTACAAGATGGAGACAGAGGATTTACAGTTTGGCTATGTAACTGCATTCATCACTGATGCTATTGTAGTGAGACAGATACATTTGATGTAATGTTATGTTTGACAGTTGCATTATATTTAATTAAAAGACTAAATCAAAGGGAAAATGCATGGAAAATTTTAGACATGACCAGAGTTTGGTATCTTCAAACAGAATGATTAGACAAAGGGCTGAAATTTAGTAACTGGCAGATACACTCAAGGGTGGAAAAATTATGAACAAGTCTCTACATTGCAATCTTTAATGCAAGAAAAATTAAGCTTGTTTTGATTGATTTTTATTTTATATATTTTTCATTCAATAGCAAATATAGTTTTCAACTAGAAGGACATTCAGTAGAGCACACACCTCCACTGAGGCTATTAGAAAATACATCAAAACCATTTCCATGCTACTGAATCAGCGTAATCTTAGCTACACAGCAGCACTAGTCATCGTCGCTGCATGTTTCTAGTTGTATTGCACCTCTTGTAATTCCATGATTGGATAAATATGCTTATGTTCCATTATTGAAAAGATTGCTATATTACTTTGGAAGAAATTGACAAATATTGAGTACCTCAAAGTGTACCTCAATGTTAAGAAATAATTCTAAAAAACTTTCAGGATCCCCTTGATCCAGATTCACACCCAACTTCTCCTTGGGTTCTTTTGCCAAAAATTGGTTCGTAACTTTTTGAGTAATCACAACTTCCTTGATGGAGGTAATGGAATACACATGTAATTGTTGATAATTGTTCAACAGACTTTTAATAATCACAAAAAAATGAGAGAGAGAGAGAGAGAGAGAGAGAGAGAGAGAGAGAGAGAGAG
>VXCM01000264.1:24657-65926 GCA_014773175.1 Lucifuga dentata
CACACACACACACACACACACACACACACACACACACACACACTCATTTTGATATCTCGTTGTATGCCTGGACAACAGTGAAACCACTGAACAAAGCTCTCTATCAATAATTCAAGTCTTTTGTTTTGTGGTCAGACACAGTCGAGCATCAGCTGTTGTTTTCAAGGCAGCACAGGAGAGAAAAATGGTATTTTCTGAAATTATTTGTAGTTCTTTGTTCAGTTACTGTATCTCCTAAATACAATCATTAAAAAATACAACAGCTCAATCCAGGCTGAAAACTTAAATGTTTGCTTAGTTTTATCAACTTTTGCAGATTATTTTCAATTGACCAAACCAGCCAGCATCACCATATTCATCTGTGGTGCTCCCAGTTTGTTCCAAGATTATTTTTCACAAAAATACGAGCAGTGTATTGGCAAAATGAGAAACTACTTGAATCACTTGTGACTCTGCTTGTTTAAAATAATTGGTTTCTGTTGTTTCCCCCTCTGCTGTTGACAGACACTAGGCTCTGTAAACATTTACCTGACAGTTAATAATTGACATGATGATCTTTAGCAGGCAGCACTGATGGCCTTGACAGAGCAACACAAGCTGCTGGGCAGCACAAAGATACATAGTCCTGACAACGGATCTTTAAGTGAATGAAAAATAGGCAGATTCTTAGACTACAGTTAATTGGGGAAAAAAACAGAAGTTACAAGTAAAATAGGGAAGTAGACAAAGTAGACTAAAAGTTCTATAATCTTAGTTAATTAATTAATTCAATTCTTTGAAACTCACTGCAGACTAAAAAAGATAATGAATGTAATAATTCTCTTAGAAATGTAGGGGGTAATGGATAAAGCAGTCACTAATGTTGGGGCGCACTAGAAAAGTTACCTTTCAATTAATTGGTGCAAACTCTAATAAATGATTTTTCACCTTTAGGCAATAGTTCATACATTGAACCCATGTGGCCAGTTTCCACCAATGCTTCTCCTCTCTTGCCTGTTTTGTCTCTTTACTAATTAACCAGACTCAAGCTCAACTGCTGGGAGATTGGTTTACATTCCAGTATGATAGTGAAATGACACAGTGCTTGTGTTTGTGTGAAAGCAGAACAGACAGACAGAGAGAGAGAGAGAGAGACAATATTTCACTGTAAGAAATTCCACAGTCGATATGAAATCTGGTTGATAGTTGCAAACAGAGACAGATGAACAGAGTGAAGGTCAGTGAGTTATTCAAGTTCTAAGCTGCAGGATGGCTGCTAAAGTTCTGTTTCTTCAGACTTTCTCTACATTTTATTGGACTGTTAAAGGTGTAAGAGGAGTTCAGATCAGCATGATGCAGACCTTAATAATATCTGTACAGGGTTGACAGTTTCATTACAAACAAGTTGCCAGTTGATTCCAGTTGAAGAGGATCTAAAGACAGTGTGATCCGTAGCTGCATTGGAATTAGATTGGAAGTGATAGATTGGAAATTCTTGAATTTCTGCATTAATAACTCATTAAATGTGATCTGATCATCATCTTAATCATAACATACAAATACATTCTCTCAAACTACTGACACACCTACCATTGTACCATTCGTGTTTATTGAACATATTGCTTAATTACTCACAACAGAGACTAAGAAAGTATGTAAATCTTGTCTGTAATAATTGACAGAACCTACTTTTACAGCAATTACTGTATATGACCTATTGAATGTTCCTGTAAGTGCTGATCAGACTTGCACCACAGTTAAGAGGAATTTTAGACTGCTTCTCCCTAAAAGATGTTTCAGTTTATCAATATTTCTGGGATTTTTCATGAACAGCCCACTTCAGGTCATGCATCACAGTTTGACTAATATCTGGACTCTGACTTGACTTTTCTAAAACACCAATTTCCTTCTTTTCAGACCAATCTGTTTTTGATTTATGTGTGCACTTTGGGTCATTGTCTTGTTGCATCATTCAATTTCTATTGAATTTCAGGTTATGTAGGCCTTGATATTGTCCTATAGAATTTCTTGACACATTTAAAATTTATTGTTACTTCAGTAAATGTAAGTTGTCCAGGCCGTGAGGCAGCAAAACATCCCCTAACCGTTGTTTTGATTGAGTCATGGTTCACATGAACACATCTTTCTTGAGAAGAGCAGAGCCTTCCATTAACCTAATGTGTGCTGTTTTTATGGAGCAGGACACCCCCACACCTCCCTTTTCAATCTTATCTGACTCAAATAGTTCGTAGAGAAGTCATTAAACCAGAGACTCACTTACTTTTTCAACCTAAGCTGTGAATGTTTACATGGTGTTTATATGTGCTTTATAAGTAAGCACAATTTTTGCTTATCATTAGTTTAGACAGATTGTGTTGTGTTTTATTGTGACGTGGATGACGCTCAAACTAAATTTGATGAATATGTAATGTAGAAATCCAAGAAATTTGAAAGTGTTCACAACTTTTCTTACCACTATACTTCCCAGGTGCTGCAATAAATATTTTCAGTGCCTCAGTAATAATCTGGTTTAGTAACTTTTACCTGTGATAAAGTGAATACTGCTAATGCAACAGATCCTGGACACTGTTGCTCTATAATACACTGATGCATGTATGGCACATTACCTTTCATTGTCCTGAGGGAAACTAAGTTTTCCTGTTTTTGGGAATGTGAATATTAAAGTCCTTGAACACAAATTCAGGCTTTTTTAAGCTCTTTGCCAAACTCATTTCCTGAAAACAAATAAGGAATGTGACTAATTTTACACATTTGAATTTGAAAGTACACAGAACTGGCACAGCACTATTCTTATTCTGCTAGCTGCAACTGTAATATAATGTAACATCCTTATGAAGTATTTCTTCCCTTTTGTGTTAGGATACCACTTCTGCACAATTACACTTCTTTGTGCAATTAGAAAGAACCTCATGCACAACAAAGACACTTCTGCTGGATTTACACTACCATGCACATGACCTGATTCCAATCTTTTGCTCACATGTGACATGTATCGGATACACTTCCTGAAGATGTAAATGGTAAAAAGCCACATGGAATCAAATATTGTCAGATCTGGCCACTTGCATATGTGGAAATAAATCGGATACATATCAGATATCCGCCAATGTGCCTGCTGTCTAAATACACAGATTTTCCTCCCATTTGGACTACCTACCTTCTACCTTATCCACATATGGATAACGTAAGCAATCAATATGATGACCACTCTCTGTGAATAGAAATGGAGGGCATACTATATATATCAGACATACCGATGTGTGTTTATGTCAAATAAATGTGTTAGTGTGATAACAGGCTCCCATTACAACAGCAAAAGTCCTCCTTCTCCTGCGTGATTGCCCAACAAAAATATGTGTACTGATGGGAGAGATAAATGCTCACACAACATGTCAGATGATTCTCTCCGCATTTGAAAGTTGCTAACTCGCAGATCATATTTTTAAATAGTTCTCTCATCCACTGAAGTGTTTTTTTTTTTTTTTTTTNTTTTTTTTTTTTTTTTTACATTCATCTCAGCAATGTATGCATGCACAGCTGCATCTGGGCTGCTACAGGTCAAAGCCATGTAAATACAGGCATCAGATATGATCCGCTTAAAAAAGAAAATGTAAATATGCTGAGCAGAAAATTGGATATAGGCAAGAGATCGGAATTGAGCACCAAGAACTGTAGTGTAAATCCAGCCTTGGTGGTCTCAGTGGCATGGCTGGGTATGGCCTCCAGCTGTTACATGGAGCTGGAGCCTTGTCTCCACCTGAAAAAAGGGAAGTGGTTTGAGCAGATTTGGGTGTTGAGACAGCAATGGAGAGTTGTACCATGGAACCGTTTGTTCCAGTCCAGTGACTCAACTTCAACCTTCTAGATATCATGGAACAATGTGGTACACCATTTTCCTGTGGGGGAGGGAGTCTGAACTTTGTTTGCTATGTAATCAAACTACTTGATAGGGAGTGGTCTCTTTCTTTCCTTTTTCTTTTAGTTTTCTCTGATTTTCCATAATTGAGATGGAGCGTTTCCTAACTGAAAGTCATCTGTCCTTGCTGTTACTGATTTTCTAGTTTCCACTCCAGTTAAACTAAAACTTATCTGAAAATCACCTTTCACCCAAGTTGGGTTTCCATAATATTCCGCAAGCCTCATCAAAAAATCACACAGGAAATATTTTTGCCATCACAAGGAGGATAAGGAAACATGTCCAAGAACATCTTTTCAGGTTCAGCAGTAATGCTTTTGAAGCCATAGAAACAGGACAGATAGAAGTGTCATTCCTCCATTTCTGGATCAGTACTGGTCTTGCCCATCTGTCAAGCATAGTAGGAGAAATAAAAATTCACTGTACTTTCTCTACGTCTTGGCAATATTCCTAAAGGTTTGTGTAAAAGTGACATTTGAAAATCATAAAGATGTTCATGGCTGCAGCAAAAATAAATAAGTAGAAATAAGAACCTTATGGACACAGTTAACTATGAATGGAAAAGACCATTATTGCTATTATTATGCCATATCTTCATTCAGTATGAACTGTCACTGAATATGTTTGATCTTTGTGAAATTAACTATTCTATCCTGTGTATATATACACCCAAAGCCACTTCATTATCCTGTCCTCGCTTCTTTTGTTAATTACTTCTTAAAATTTAAATGTTAAGGAAAAGTAAGTTTCTTAAAAACTGAATCAAATTAAACTTTTGACATAGACTGAAGGTACAGGATGTGAATGATGACTGCACCCACAGTGACAAGAAGAACGTGATTCACTCATCCAACCTAACAGTGTAATCTGACACCTTCCTCCCACTCTGCCCCATCCTATTCTGCCCCTTCATTCCATTCCTATCCTCTTCTTTTCTTTCCTCCACCCCTCCCTGCCTCTCCACCCCACACTGGCTCTTTTCACTGGCTAAGTGGTGGCTACTGTAAACTGACCAGTCTTCCCTCAGTCCTCCACATCCCTCCCTCAGTATGTGTGGAGGATGGGGTGGCTGATGGAGGGGAAGACTGAAAGATAAGGTCACTTAATAGCTTTCTGAAAAGTCCCACTCTTTCATGTTCATTGCCTGTGAAGACCCAGGAAGCTGAGATTATAGATGATATAAAAAGCCTATAATGAAAGGAACTTTGTTTGACCCAATAATTCACAACAAGCTCATTACATCTAAACTATAGGGTGAATCAATGGTCTCTCCCCTTTAAAAAAATAAATAAAATTGTTAAACCCCTTATTTGGAACCATAAAAAAATGTTGTAGTTTGTGTAGTTCAGAGTCAACCAGGAATTTTTGAAATTTTACTAAACTTTAGGGTTAAACCTTTAACCTTTCCTCTAAGTGTTCCAAACGCACTGTGAAATAAACAGGAATGCTCATTATTTTACAGCAAGGCTGAAGGGCAAAAGAATGGTCTATTTCTGACCATATAATGATCAAAAACTGGCAGAAAACAATGCTAATGTTATTTTTCAATATAATCTAATAAAACCACACATTTCAGCTGTTGATGGTGTAACCATAAATCTGCCATTTCCTGTTAACTTCATTAGTAATGTGGGATTTTAACAGTCTTTATTAATTCAATTTCTTGTCAACAATGCTGACAAAATCAAAAATGACAGAAGATAGCAATGGTGATCAATGAGCCACAAATTTTACAAACAAAATGCAGAAATAGTGGTGGCATCAATATGCAGGATTATATTTTATGTTTATGTTAATGAAGAGTAAAATCAAAGAGACAGAATTCATGTTTAGGCAGATCTTGCATATTGATGAATCAGCGCTGAGGAGAGTACAGGCACAGCCTGCAATGTGAATGAGTCTCAAAGATGTGTGTGTGTGATACGTATTGATGAGTGAGAATAGAATGTGTCTGTGTGTGCATTTGAGAAATACGTAAATGCAGGATGAGCAGACTGAGTGTATCAATGTAAGATACGGTGACGACAGTTTGGAGAAACGATAAAACAGAAGGTTGTGCAAAGCACAAACTGGTTCTAACTAAAAAGTGAATGTACAGCGTGAGTAAAAGGTTACAAAAGGGTACAAAGCAATAATTTTCCATTTCACCCATCAACATTATGTTTTTGCTAAATACAAACAAGCATTACGACAGTGACAATTCACTGCTTTGTGCAGTTTAAGCTTTGTAGAAATTTGACATGAGTTCACAGAATTAACTGACAATACCAAACATCAGCAAAACAACACAAATGCAAGTAAAATGTTTTCTGAGATGCTGCAATCAGAGTGGATAAATTCTTCAGCAGGCGTTGTAGTCTGTGGGCAGATGACTTTGTCTGTTACAGGGGCAATGGGGCTACCTAGACACTCAAACTGCAAATCAGGCTGAAGTGCAAGCTATTAGACTACTAGCCCTTCAGTCAGCTGATGTCCAGACAATCAGTGGAAGAGAAAGATGGATGGATGAAGAGATGGAGAGAGGGAGGGAAAGATGAAGATAAGGATGGCAGAAGTGCTCTTTTCGTAGAGATTAATTATTGATGTTTATCACAATAAAAAATAACTTGAAAGATCATTTTAAAATGTATGGTAAATCAAAATTATAAATTAGATATGATGTGCTGCTTATACTCAGAAGAAACATTTAATATTAAAGGTAAAAAAAAACAAAAAAACAAGTAGAATAAGAATCATCAGCATCAGTAAATACGCTGTGTAAAAATAACAAGAGCTCATATCCAGTTTAAAATCTTTTAGCAAGACATTCCTCAATTTCTCACCTAAAAATTAAAATAATAATAATAATAATATATATAATAATAATAATATATATTTAATCTTACAAAATCTATTTTTACATTGAAAATATTTTTAGCAAATTAATTCCACTATGGTCTTAATATGGTCACACACACACACACACACACCTAAAGGCTCTTTTCAAATGTTATACAGCTTTTTTATGAAAGTGAAAATATAATAATACTGGCTGACACTGACATGAAAGTAGCAGGGATTTACATAAAGTAGGATCTGAAAGCTGTGTGACATGAGAGGAACCTGACACCTCCTCTGGTTTTTACAGAGGCGTTTGGGGTTTTTAGGTTGGTTCCACACTGACATGATTGAACAAAAGAAAAGTAATTTATCTCCAGTAGATTAATCTGCATATCTGCCCCCAAAAGATTAATTACAGCAATAGTTTGTAAAATCTTATCAATTTCAGCCGACAGTTCAAGCATTGTGTATGCGTGTGTGCGTGTGTGTGTGTGTGTGAGAGAGAGAGAGAGAGAGAGAGAGAGAGAGAGAGAGAGACGTGGAAGAATAGACTGACACGCAGCAAAAGGAAATGAGACGCAGAATGATCACTTCGTAGCGAGTTTAGTGAACGCTGTGTTGATCGTTTCCCATTTAAAAGCACAAATCTTATGAAGTGTAATCTGTAGCTTTGATAGAAGTTCTGCTGGTTTCTGTGTGCTCAGGTGTGTCAGCTTTATGACCATATACGGAACCGGCGCACCTGTGAGTTGACGTCACGTATATATAAAACTACCTGCCGCAACTCGTCTCGTTCGACTCGTTTTCAGTAACCTAGAAGAGAGCAGACAAAGGAGCTACCGAGGAAACACACAAGGAATCATTTACAGTCGTTTTCCCTCTTTTTGTAATCTTCATTTTTATTGCGAGGAGTGTCTAAAGAGGATTTACAGACTCATGGGGACCGCTTGGTTCGCGGTGTGGGGCATTTTCGTCGTTTTTCAGGTGAGATTTCCTCCTAAACGTTTTTGTTGACCCCACAAACTGCATCCATTATGCTGTTCTCTTGTGTATGTGGCAATTTTACGCTAATTTATGGCGAAAAAAAGTTTTAGTCGCAATGANAAAAAAAAAAAAAAAAAAAAAAAATTATATATACCATATATTTATCTATGGCGGTAGAACCCAACGTTAGAGCTGGACAAATAAGTAGAAAGTTCTGGTAATTTCAGCTTCTCTTTACTTCCATGAAACTTCTTCTTTTATTAGTCACGCGTCACTTAATTATTGATTGTTTAACTTAAGCTACATGGAAGAAGGTGGATGGTAAGCTAAGCGGTAACGGCCAAATATTTGAAATTGGCGAAATTTTAATGAAATTCGGGTGCTTAGTATATGTGACACAAGCCGAATTGAAGAGTGAGCCTCAGATAACTCAAAAAATAATTTTTATACAAAGATATACGTGAAGAGGCACAAAACAGAATGTTAACAAATTGACAGATTTTTAAACAAGAGTTTGGTGAGTTTAGCTTGGACCTCGCCCTTGTTCCGGTGGTGACGTTAGCAACAGGTTAAATTCCAATCAAACACGCTGCTCACAGGTTTCGATTCAAGTATTGATCATGAAGTTACACCATAGTTTTAGATCATTGCGACACTCAAACATTAAGTTATTTTGAGAAACTGGGTGTAACCTACATATGTAAATAATCTTTACAATGAGCATTTTTTAAAATATTTGAAACGTAATACGTCAATACTGACCTGAAGGTTTTATGTAAGCTTAGATGTTTGTTAAAATGATTGATTGGATTCAATTGTTGTTTTAATATTTCATTTTTAAAACATACAACAAAATAAAACAAGTTTAGGAGTGTATATTTTTATTTTTCACACAGCTGAATTATGTATTATTAATCAGGTTTCCTCTTTATTAGGCTTTGACTCTAGCGTCTACTGAGGAGCCAAAGCCAACATGTCTGCCTGGTTTTGATTCAGATATGGTGGTCTTCAAAGTGCACAGTAAAAACCTGACACCGGGCATGAGGTTGGGCAAAGGTAAGAACAATCCAGGAAGCTTTCCTGTCACTCATTACCCAATAACACGAGGGCTGGGGGAAAAATACAAAGGTCAAGACTAGTGGAAATGAAACCTCTCACCCTTCAAACTTTATATACATAAAATTAACAATGCTGAAACGATTAATAAAAAAAAAATCTAACCCCCTCCAATTTTGATAATGGATTCACCAATAGAAAAAAATGAGTAAANAATAAAAAAAAAATCTAACCCCCTCCAATTTTGATAATGGATTCACCAATAGAAAAAAATGAGTAAAACAAACATGCTGCAACCCTTGAGGTGGATGTTTTTAGGCTAAGGAAGCACCTAGGTTTTTGGGAAGACAGAAAAATTCCTGAAACTTTTGAGCCATGTTTATCTTCTTGTTGTTCAAATGGCCTCCTGAAGATTAGCTGTTCACATTGTTCACACTTGTAGCCTAAACAACCTCAGGTCTCAGCTTGCTCTCGCTCTCCTCCTCCTTTAATGGGCTTACTTGCATGACGGAACTATGTCCCCCAGCCTGTTCTGCAGGATTTACTTTTCAAATGGCGTCCAGTACACAACATGGGGCAAAACTTGATTTTTTTTTTTTTTTTTTTTTTGTGCATGAGTGTGTTAGTATACTGGGAGTGGTTAGGCCTGTATTTTGTGTATTCTCAGTGGACTGAAGCATTGGTAAAGGTTTGTAGAAAGCAGCTGTAGCTCTGAGTGTTTGCATGTTTGTCAGGCTATGTAAGATTTTTTTACTACCTCATGCCCATGTTTACCTCTTTGACCTGTCCATTAGAATTTCTGCCCATGTTTTATTGTGTGGCCAATGTCCTTGTCCTATTGTCTTATCTTTGGCTCATCTGTTTAGCAATACTTTAAGTTGTAATGAATAGGTAGGCGCTCTATATGCTTAATGCCTTGTTAAACAGTCGCTGTTGACCAAGGTGATACAATTAAGCTCAGTGCTCCTTTATGCAGTTGTTTCCAGATGCTGAATATTGCTCTCCAGGACCCATAAACTGAATTTGATGTGTAAAGTAAAAGTTGTTTGAACCAGTTTAGCCGTTTCTTAAATATTAAGCCCCATGTGCCAGTGTGGGTCAGCTTAACATCAAGCTTTTAATAACTGGAATATCTTAACAATATAATGCATTTCAATGCAACATCACAACCTGCAGCCTAACATTTTTTTTGTGCTTCTAAAAGCTACCTCAACTCATTTGTGTATCATACATAGGCCCCCACAATTAAGCGGAATTTAAGGCTTATATTACAGTTGCTGTTATACTTATCTATGTAGTCTCAAAAGCTAAAGACTGCCTATGAAAAGATCAAGCTTCTCTAATAACAGTCACAAAATCCCAAAAGAGGTCAGGAGCATGGGAAGGAAATTAAAGGGGCTTCTACAGACTCTTTCATAGCATGGGAGAAATGAAGCTCCATAAAGACCCAGTTGACATGCATACGATGTACTCTAAGATCAGATCAGCTGTCAAGTCAAGTTTGACTTGTCTCAAAGGGCTTTACAGACCCACACATTAGTGGTTCCCGACCCAGCCCACGTCCTCTAAGACATCCTCAAAGTCTGTACTTCTGTCTGGATATGGACCAAAGCACAGCTGTCTCCAGACTCTGAGCAAATTATACTTTTCAAATGTATTGTTTATATTACCTGCGAGACATCGCTGCAACGCAACAAGTCAAGAATTCTCCACTTTCTTCACTGTGACATTCGGAGCATGTCCAACTGCTCCATTGTCTGTGTGAGAATGTCTGCTCTGCTTTGGTTTGGTCCAATCACATTCAGCGTCCCGTCATCTCCATGACAACGATGGGTTGACACGGTGTTGGGCTCACTGAGAGTTGACAGTGCAGCTAGTTTCGTCAGCAGTTAGCTTGACTCAGGGTCAGATTGGCCATCGAAAGAGGCAGGAAAATTTTCTTTGTGGACCTTTAAGATTTGTATTTGCCTGCTCTAAGAAGATGAAGAAAAACTCCCTAAAAACTTATTATACAAAGAAAATAGAAGAAACCTCAGGAGAGGCTGTACAAAAGGTGCCACAGGTGGAGAAACAGGTAAATTACAAAGATCAAAAACAAAGAAACATTACAGAATGATATAAACAGCAAATAATCAATGATCCACATGACTGGAATTTAATGTACTGTGCGTGTAATAGATGATATAAAATTATTGTTCTAATGATTAAAATCAGAGTCAACGGGAGTATGGCCGGGGGGGGGGGGNGGGGGGGGGGGGCAAATGAGAGCCTACAAGACAGCTGTCAGGTTTTTTAGTAGGTGCTTGGCCTTAATCAGCTGTTCGTCTCTGTGTCACAGCTGGTTTAAAGCCAACAAAGCTCGTCTGTTTAGAAGCTGAAGTGTAGCGTTGTCTCCTGGCTAAAGCTTTGAATCAGGGCTTTCAGGGGCACCGGACACCTGAAGGTCATTTTGACTGAGGCTTCATGAAATAAACCAGCAGCAAGTGAGATAGCAAGTGGGAGTTTTATTTTAATTCAGCTTCCATGCCCTCCTGCACATCACAGGTGCACGTCTGCAAGCATGGTTTTTAGTTATTTATATTTTATTTTAGGTATTTAGTTATCTGTAACTCGCTGGTCTAGCTGAGTTAGCCATCGCTACCAGTTGATATTTTCAGAAGGCAGTTGCTTGTGGTCAGTTACATCTTTGATTAACACACGTAGAGAATGTTCGTAATATGAAATGTAGGTGTGTGCATGTGTGTTGCAAAACTTGAAACTCCTCCCCAGTTCTCTTGTAGCCTGTGAATGTTAATCTCACTTTTTTACAGTCTCTGATGCTTTGCTTCCTGTCTGCATCCAGGATATTGTCTTTGCTTTTCAGGCATCGATTAACCCCCATCCCAAATGTAACCTTCCTCTCCCCTTTCCAGTTCCAGCAGTCATTTTATCGAGTATTTGTAATCCTACGTCAAAGTTATGTCGTCCAGTGAAGCAGCAGAAGACGGCAGATGCAGATAATCCCAAAATGAAAGCCACTCCCGATCCTTCAATGAGTTGCGAGCATCACATTATTGCAGCAGCACATCTCATCATTTTCAATATTTTCAATGTGTCAAATAGACCCACAATTTTTTTTTTTTTAAATTTTACTATGTTTTATCTCCAAGTATGATAACTTGCTCTGTTAAATATGGAGTCAACCAGTTACGCCTGCTGAGTGCCCCAAAAATATGAGAGGCCAGAAACTTTACAAGCACCGGACAAAATGTTTGTTACTCACGTTTTGCCAAATGTAAAAATTACATAAAGAATATGAACTTTAAGCAATGTCAAAACACTTACATGCCTCCACCGACATGCATAGCATCACGTTTTCACCTGAACCTATTAAAGGTATATCTTTAGATACAGGAAACACGATTTCAATGTGGTTTTGTCATTAGATTTCCTGTTCAAAGCTGAATTTGTGATTCTGCAACACACACGCACACCCACCCACCNCCACCCCCCATGACTGTATGAGCTGCAGTTTGTATACAGACCAAATACAAACCATGACGTGTTTGTTGGTTGATTGTGGCTTTAAGAAACGCGTGAAACTGACTTCAGTTCTTCTCTTCATAATCACATAGTCTCATTGCATTGCTCCTAATTTTATACTTAATTATCATTATGATTTTTTTTTTTTAAGTTCTGAGTCATTCTGTCTAATAGATGTCGAAACATTACAAGTATTTGGGGCCCAAATTCTTTCTGAAACACTGTTAAAAAGGATGTTGAGTTAATAATGATTTTGTAACAGACAAATGCTGTAAATCCTCAGTTTTGAGGAGCCTAAACCAGCTAAATGTTTACTGTTTTTAAATGATTAAAAAAAAAAAAAAACCCAAAAATGATTAATCACTTATTAAAATTGTTTATTATGTTTACTGTTGGTCTAATTTATTTGTTTGCCTTAACACTGTTTATAATTTTTAAAAAAATGCATCACAAAAAGGAGCAACACTAGAAAGCATGCAGGATACTTTCAGATCTGAACCAAATCCTTGATTGCGGACCAGAGATAAAAACACTAAATATTTGCTCGTTACATAAATTATAATATAGCCTGCATATTATTAGAGCATAACAAAACCAGTGTTAACATGAAACTTTTAAGGTAGACCCAAAAATATAACTTTTTTTTTTCTTTCTTTCTTGAGAAATTCTCTTTATTGTTGAAGTACTGAGGCCTTTTATTTCTTTTTTTTTTGTTTGTTTGTTTTTTTTGTGTTCTTGATGTTTGTAATGTTGACAACGTCTTTTTTCCAAACACAGTGGGCTTTGACTGCTCAGGCCACACCACATTTCATGTCAGCAGTGATGACAGTGATTTCACTGTAACCAAAGACGGCATATTAGAGGTGAGCAGAGTTTAATATAATTGATTATAAATGTACATTGGTGACAAGGCACGTAACAATGGGTATATTGGATCGCAAGTTTTATTTTAAAAATTTGACCGAGTGACGCATCATTGGTGAAGGAACGCTGGAGCCTGCAAAGCTCTACTCTCCCTGCATGACACCTGTGTTGTACAACACTACTAGTTGAAATAAACTAGAACTGAAATAAACTAGAACTGAACTGAAATCATTTTACTGCTTTCATTCTAGTCTCATTCTCAGAGTGGACTGATTTAATTTACTGTTCAAAAAATGTTGCTGATATGTTATTTTCCTTCGGTATCCTGGTCAGGTAAACAGACAACTGACTCTTCATCATGGACACAGGGACTTCTCAATCCAGTCCTGGGACTCCCACGGCCAAAAGATCACCTTCCCTGTTCGGGTTTTGCTTCATGGGCATCACCATAGGACTCTTAACCAAACTAATCAGCATCACCAAAAACACCAGCACCACCACAAGCATCCCCACCACCACAAGCATCCCCACCACCACAAGCCTCCCCACCACCACAAACATCAGCACCACAACCATTCTGCTGAGGCTTCTCCCAACAACACGGAGGTAATACTAGGCAGCAGTGGCAGTTCGCATCCCCCTAATAGCTCAGATAAAACTTTTAAAGCATGACTTCATGGAATTTGTACTCTTGTACTCTTGAGGTCCTACATTAGTCCAATTGTTTGTGTAATAAGTGGCAGCAATAATGGAAGTCTTCATGATGGTGGATTTGAAAAATGTCACCTGAAGATGTACTTTACTTGAATAAATACTGCCCCCCTGTGGTTGAATATGAGTTGGAAAGAGCAGCTGGTTTGTTTTATTTTGTGCCCGCATGGATGGGATAAGTGAGTAAGGAGAATGAATGGACAGATGGATGAATAATTAGCATTCTAGTGTTGTTTGTATTAAATGATGTGGGAGCTGCATGCTTTAGGAATATCAGTTTTTAAAGTTGTAATTTTTGTAAATCCCATCATTTTTAGAATGTATGCTGTAAATTAATGGGATGTGCAGTTTAGTTATTTTTATTTACCATTTTACTTACAAAAGCTGATTGCAAGCCGCTGTTGATGTAATGCCTTCATTACAATTAGTTTATTCCTGTTTGTAGTTATTTCTCAAAGTAGGAGCAACTTAAATCGTTGAACTGCTGAACCCTTTTCTGACTGCACATTTGCATGTTTTCCCAGACTGGAATCCATGTGCCAGTTGTGCATTTCCCCAAATCTAGTCCAGGGCTGAAAAGGTGGAAGAGAGACTGGGTTAACCCTCCTATCAACATTCCTGAGAATGACAGAGGACCTTTCCCTAAAATGGTACTTCAGGTAAGAGCAAACAAAGTCCCTTGTTATTGATAAACTGACAGCCTGCATTTTGACTATTTCTTTTTGCTTCAGCATAGGATGTCTCTATAATAATATTTTATTTTAAACCAATTCTTATGCTATTTATAGCAGAGTTGATCATTTCCTCCCTCCACACATTACACATTAAAAGCATTTTCAAATCAGTCAAGATGAGGACATACAATGGAAGTCAAAGGCTTCAATATTTTTCACGACTTTAGTCTTTCTTTGCGATCTTGTTATATTCAGTTATGGTCAGAGTGTGATATGACTCAGACTCTGTGTGTTTTATCCAGAGCCAGTCTAATCAGCATAAAGTAAAGAAGATTGTGTACAGCATTACTGGTCCGGGAGCTAACGAGCCTCCAGTGAATCTCTTCACCATGGACAGAGACTCCGGTGCTCTCTTTGTCACAGAACCATTGGACAGAGAGAAACAGGCACAGTACAAGGTAAACACCATCTCTGACGTGAAGCTTTCATATTGTACATGCATACGTACATATATTAGGAGTGGGGCAAAAAAAATCGATTTTTCGATTAATTGTGGATGCGATTCACATTTAAATGATTCGATTATCGATTCATAAAATACAAAAATCGATCTTTTAAATAGTGTGATTTTGAATTGAATGCCAGTAGCGGAAGTTCTGTGTAACGTAACATGACTCTCTACTACAAAAAGCACAGAAGACCAAGCTTGTATTAAAAACACGGTGCTTGTGACTGCAGCGTACTCGATAGGGATGTGGGTTTCAGCACAACACCAGTACCTCTGAGGTGTAGAGCAGATGTTTGGACTTATTTTGGCTTTCAAAAGCAAAAGGAGACAAATGAACTAAGACAATTTACAAAACATGTAACTCAGTAGTAAAATTTTGTGGCAACACAATGAACTTGTGGAACCATTTGACGAAGTCACGCCACCACCATGAAGTCTGCAGCACCGACACCTGACTGAAAATGCATCAACCAGTGAGCTGCCAATCCATTACTATTTTAATATGCGAGCATATGCATCTGTACAGTGTCATGGACAACAAGGGATTTAGGAAGCACGCTTCAAATCCTGGAATCACGGAATGCTGAGACGACACAACAACACGTTAGTGAGGCAGCTACACAAAGCTTTATGTGGATGTCAAAGGTCGGCCTGAACCTGTTTCCTTTCATACACTCATTAACTTTTCAACATACATTTTGAAAGATTGTCTTCACTTTTTTAATACAAAAACGTAATTTAGAAGACAACTCTAACAAAATTTAGCAGAATCAAATCGGGGCTTTGGAAATCGAATCGGGAAGTCAGAATTAATCTCCAGCCCTAACATACATGTATACATACATACACTATCTGTGCACTGTGCTGGGTCAGGGATGGAGTGGCAGGAAAATCCACCCGAATTTACGTGGCTCACATTTGATTTCAAAATTAAAGTTTACTGTGAAATTGGTGTAACAGTATACATCATTGGAACGACAAGTGTTTTAATGACTTCTCTTTTTCTTTGCTCTTGCATGTACTGTAATACAGATATATTTGTGTGTTTGCAGTTCTTTGTTCATGCTCAGGCTGAAGGTTCAGGAAATGTTGAGGCGCCAATGGAAATCATAGTGAATGTAATTGATCAGAATGACAACAGTCCAGTTTTCATTAATGCGACTTTTATTGGAGAAGTTGCCGAGGCCTCGCCTAAAGGTAATCCATGAAAGTTAAGCCTGAATACATGCTAGTAGTATTTTTAATACACAAGAGTCTAGACAGAACATCTCATAATAAGTACTGAGTACTTGTAGCCAGTGTTGTTAGATTTCAGTGNAGAGTCTAGACAGAACATCTCATAATAAGTACTGAGTACTTGTAGCCAGTGTTGTTAGATTTCAGTGCCTGACTATCTTCGCTCCAGGTTTCGAGGTAATAACAGTTGTAGCCCATGATGCTGATGAGCCAGGCAGTGCCAACACGGATATCCGCTACCGTATTCTGAGCCAGGAGCCAAAGCTGCCCAGCGATAACCTGTTTGTCATCAACGNGATATCCGCTACCGTATTCTGAGCCAGGAGCCAAAGCTGCCCAGCGATAACCTGTTTGTCATCAACGAAGTCACTGGAGCTATTACAGTTGACGCTGGTGGGCTGGACAGAGAGGTAAGATTTTAAAGAAATTCCACTTCAAGTCAGAAGTCATCACTTAGTCATTAGGATCCTGAGGGAGGAAGTGGTCTTGGTTTTTCTATTTGGGGAAATGGAATTGGCATAGAACACGATTACATGTCAAAGAAAACATTTAAGTCACATCACAAGATCTATCTGTATCCACGCGTTTCCTGGGGATGTTACTGGAGAAACGATTATGGGTGATAATTCCAGTGTTCGGTGGAAGTAGAAAGTAGCAGACTGACAGGCAGTATTTTCGGCTTTGTTGCTGCGTGTAACTGTTGGCAAAGTGGGCTAAACAATAATAAATTTATTAATATTCATTCGAGAAAGTTGCTAATATAGTTTTTAAATGTCGTTACAGAGCTCGGGGATGTACAAGTTTGTACTGTAACATTTACATTACCTGCGAAATCACCAGACATTTCTGAACTGTAGCAGTTTACGTTTATTCATAACATCCACAATTAATAAGACACAGTGGCCAAGATTAGAAAAAACAGTGATAAGGAGAGAAACGCTGTCTTAATGTGTGCCATGATGATTGAGGCGCATTCATAAAACTTCTATGATAATCAGCATGACACATTGGTAAAACTTCTCCTACCACAGGCAGCGTTGCTGTGAGGTGTGACAGGTAAAAGCCAATGAGGATCAGCGTGTTAATGAGCTGCTGCATATTTATGAGCCACCATTTATCCTGATTTAATTTATCTGGTTTTAAAGCCACGAATCGGCAAAAGAAGCATACGTACTGCGTTAGAAATCCTTGTTTTAAAAGACTGACACTAAAATAACAGTTACAGATATATTTTAACCCCTTTAGTGCAATCGCACAGTGATATGTAGGTAACAGGCATTTATGAATGAGCAAACNTTTAACCCCTTTAGTGCAATCGCACAGTGATATGTAGGTAACAGGCATTTATGAATGAGCAAACGTGGTTGTGCCGTGATATTTGCGCATAGCGACGTGCAAATATCACGCACTACGGTTTATGAATCTGGGACAGGGCTACTGTCTTGAGAGAGAGAGAGAGAGAGAGAGAGAGAGACCACGGCACAGCCACTCTCCCTGACAGCTACCAATCCTTGCATGATGCTCACATTATGTCTCGGATGCTTAAAGGGTTAACACATGAACTAAGAGCCATTACAGTAATTTACATACTACAATAAAATCACAGTTTCCATGTCCTTTCCTGTCGTTACTTTACTGACCTTCCACAGAATTGCTGCTGCATTACTGTAAGAGCGTACAACCCACTGTCTGTCATTGATGCGAGTACCTGCCTTATCAACCTGTCATTGATGCGAGTACCAAGCCTTATGATGAGATGCGCAAACTCTGACTCGGCCCATGTCTGTTTTAAGGTAGACAAGGTCTTTAGCATCCTTAAATAACACCCGACTGACTTTATTACTGTGTAGGTATTGATACGCCTCCAAGCTTTTTAAATTGCTCATCACCTTACCATCACAGGCTACAGAATGAACAAACTAGCTAAAAATGCTACCGTACGTGATACGAGGCCACTTCTTAACGTCATCTCTCCAACCATCGATTACAGAGGGTGAAGATATTATTTCACCCCTTTTTGAACTCCGTGAGGTTGTGCTCCCACATTCTTAGGTAATTTCGCTAGCTAGATCTTCATGTATTTGACAGTTTGTTTACTTCTAACTGTAAATAACGCTCATAATACGTGCAAGGTATCATGGGACACAGGAAACTCATGGATGAGAGCCATTTATTAATGTTCTTGGTGTGACAGTACCAAGCAGCAAAAAGTTTCAGCTTACCTCGATAAATTATTTCATTATGTTTCTCTGCCAACAGAAATATCCAAAGTACACCCTGGAGGTAGAGGCAGCCGATTTGGTGGGAAATGGGTTAAGTGGGCGAGCAAATGTCATTCTCACTGTCACCGATAGCAACGACAGCGCTCCAGCCTTAACTCAACCCTCAGTAAGTACAGTTTATAAATAACTACAAATCCACGCATGGTCATCTTAATGGCAGATTTGAGCAAAAACATGTTTGATAATGTAACAGACTGATTTAATTTTTAGTTATTTTACTTGATAGTGATAACAGGAACTGGGCTTTGGTGCTAGAAATCAAGAATATAATTTAATAAACATTACATTATCAATAATAAGTAGTAGTAATTTCATGTTTTGAATATTTCTTTGGGGTAAAGGGAAATTTGGATCATATTTTTTTTCTTAAACTGTTGGAGTAGACTATTGTACAACTGCAAATTGGGAATTATGTGGCTATTTAGAGAGGTAGTAAACAAAGCTGTATGATGCCAAATACAGGGAATGCAAGTCCTAAATTAGCAAAAAAAATGTCACCTTTAATCAGCAACTTGAAACCAAGCAGGTAAGCAAAGCTGCTAATTAGTTGCATCTGTAACCAAACCCCAACCTTTACATTTTCAGCCACTGGAGCAAAGCAAAAACAAGTTGGTTATGAATCAGAGATATAACACAAAGCTGACTCTGCATTTAAAACCTTTTCCTTTCTCTCTGTCTCACCATGCCTTGCCTCGCTTTCTCCCTGTACGAGGCAATGGTTGCAGAAAACCAAGCTGCAGCTGAGGTTATGAAGATGTCAGTAACTGATTGTGTGTGTGTGGACATGATATACGTGCACACACGCACAAATAGACCACATCTCTCTGATGATAGATTTGACTTTCATTTTGACATATCAACCTGATGGTGGCGCTGTAATAATAAAGGCAAATGTATTTTGGTTCATAACTTGCTACAGTTATGGGCCTTGGGTTCCGAGTTGCGTGGGAGTGCTTGGACCCTGTGTAAAATCGCTTGCAATTCTAGTTTTATTTACCATTTTACTTACAAAATCTGATCATTATAAACTGCTTTTGATGTAATGCCTTCATTTCAGTTAGTTTATTATTTGTTGTTTGTCAAAGTAGGAGAAACTGAAATCATTGAACTGCTGAACCCCTTCTGACTGCACATTTGCATGTTTTCCCAGACTGGAATCCATGTGCCAGTTATATATTTCCCCAAGTCTAGTCCAGGGCTGAAAAGGAGGAAGAGAGACTGGGTTATCAATCCTATCAATACTGCTGAGAATGACAGAGGACCTTTCCCCAAATCTTTAGTTCCGGTAAGAGCAAACAAAATCCTTTATCAATAAACTGACAGCCTGCATTTTGACTACTTCTTTTTGCTTCAGCATAGGACATCTCTACAGTAATATTTTATTTTAAACCAATTCTTATGCTATTTACAGCAGAGTTTCTCATTTTCTCCCTCCATACATTACACATTAAAAACATTTTTAAATCAGTCAAAAAGAGGACATACAATGGAAGTCAAAGGCTTCAGTATTTTTCACGACTTTAGTCTTTCTTTGTTGATCTTATTATTCAGTTATGGTCAGAGAGTGATATTACTCAGACTCTGTGTGTTTTATCCAGATCCGGTCTAATCAGGATAAAGTAAAGAAGATTGTGTATAGCATTACTGGTCCGGGAGCTAACGAGCCTCCAGTGAATCTCTTCACCATTGACAGAAAGTCTGGTATGCTGTATGTCACAGAACCATTGGACAGAGAGAAACAGGCGCAGTACAAGGTAAACGCCATCTCTGATGTGAAGCTTTCATACTGTACACACATACATACACTACATACATTACATACATTGGGGGTGGGAGGTGGGGATAGATTTTTCAATTAATTGCTATTCAAATTTAAACAATTTGATTATCGACTCATAAAATGAAAAAAATCAATCTTTTAAATGGTCTGATATTTAATTGAAAATGCTAGTAGCAGAAGTAAGGCTAGTACCGGAAGTTCCATGTAATGTAAGATGACTACTATGGAAATCGCAGAAGACCAAGCTTGTATTAAAAACAACACGGTGCTTGTGACTGCAGCGTATCGATAGGGATGTGGGTTTTGGGACAACACCGGCACCTCTGAGGTTTAGAGCAGATGTTTGGACTCATTTTGTCTTTAAAAAGCAATAGGACACAAGCAAACCTGACTAAAGTAAGACAATTTACAAAATATGTAACTCAGAATAAAATTTTGTGGCAACATAACAAATTTGTGGAACTGGTGGCGAGGGTCACACCGCCACCACGAAATCTGCAGCACTGACACCTGAATGAAAATGCACCAACCAGTGAGCTGCCCATTCCCTCACCTCCAGCCAAAAAAAAAAAAAAAAAAAAAACGGAGTCCATTACTATTTTTGTATGCGAGGATATGCGTCCTCACAGTGTTGTGGACAACAAGGGATTTAGGAACATGCTTCAAATCCTGGAATCATGGAACTCTGGGCCCACATGACAACACATTAGTGAGGTGGCAACACCAAAGCTTTATGTGGATGTCAAAGAGCAGCAGAGCTAAAAGGTCAAAGGTCAGCCTGGACCTGTTTCTTTTCATACACTCATTAAATTTTCAGCATATATTTTGAAAGATTGTGCTGGAGCAGGGATGGAGTGGCAGGAAAATCCACCCGAACTTACGTGGCTCACATTTTGATTTCAAAATTCAAGTTTACTGTGAAATTGTACACCAATTTACAGTAACCGCATACGTCATCAGAACAACAACTGTTTTAACAACTTCTCTTTTACTTTACTCTTGCATCTGTTGTAAATTTGTAATACAACTATATTTGTTTGTTTGCAGATGTTTGCTTATGCTCACACTGAAGGTTTAGAAAATGTTGAGGCGCCAATGGAAATCATAGTGAATGTAATTGATCAGAATGACAACATACCTGTTTTCAGTAATGCAACTTTTATTGGAGAAGTTGCCGAGGCCTCACCTAAAGGTAATCCACCACAGCATAAATTTTAAGCCTGAATAAATGCTAGTAGTATTTTTAATACACAACAGAGTCTAGACAGAACATCTCATAATAAGTACTGAGTACTTGTAGCCAGTGTTGTTAGATTTCAGTGCCTGACTTTCTTCGGTTCAGGTTTCGAGGTAATAACAGTTGTAGCCCGTGATGTTGATGAGCCAGGCAATGCCAACTCAGATATCCGCTACCGTATTCTGAGCCAGGAGCCAAAGCTGCCCAGCGATAACCTGTTTGTCATCAACTCAGTCACTGGAGCTATTAGAATCGAGGCTGGTGGGCTGGACAGAGAGGTAAGATTTTAAAGAAATTCCACTTCATGTCAGAAGTCATTACAACCCAGCATAGGATCCTGAGGGAGGAAGTAATCTTAGTTTTTCTATTTGGGAAAATGGAATTGGCAAAGAACACGAAGATGTGAAAGAAAACATTTAAGATAAATTTCATATTTAAAAAAAAAAAAAAAATGTCAGTGGCAAGTCAAGCCATTTCCACAGTTTTGTAAATAAAATTTGAGATCAGAGTCATTAACACATCGGCATGAAATGACAAATCAATAGATATTTCAGTCAGGAATCAACATTAACTTTGCATAAATCTCTGTTAAATTAACAATAATTTATACAAAATTCCTCATATGCAAGTGGATGGCATTTCAGAGAAACATGCATCGTTTGTGCTTTCCCCAAAAAATGCATTGTTTGGGCTTTCTGGATACAAGATCCAAAAAATTGGATCTTGTATCTGTATAACAGCTATTCTTTACTGTTGGCATGACAGTACAAGCAGCAAAAGGTTTCAGCCTCCTTCGATAAATTACTCATTATGTTTCTCTGCCAACAGAAATATCCAAAGTACACCCTGGAGGTAGAGGCAGCCGATATGGAGGGAATGGGTCTAAGTGGGCGAGCAAAAGTAATTCTCACTGTCACCGATAGCAATGACAACGCTCCAGCCTTCACTCAGCCTTCAGTAAGTACAGTTTATAAATAACTACAAATCATCATGGTCATCTTAATGACAGATTTGAGCAAAAAACATGTTAACAGACTGATTTAATTTTTAGTTAATTTACTTGATAGTGATAACAGGTACTGGTTTTGGTGCTAGAAATCAAGAGTATAATTTAATAAACATTAACAATCAACAATAATTAGTAGTAATTTCATGTTTTGAATATTTCTTTGGGGCAAAGGGAAATTTGGATCATCTTTTTTTTCTTAAACTGTTGGAGTGGACTATTGTACAACTGCAAATTGGGAATTATGTGACTATTTAGAGAGGTAGTGAACAAAGCTGCATGATGCCAAATACAGGGAATGCAAGTCCTACATTAGAAAAGAAAAATGTTACCTTTAACCAGCAACTTGAAACCAAGCAGATAAACAAAGCTGCTAATTGGTTGCATCTGTAACCAAACCCCAACCTTTACATTTTCAGCCACTGGAGGGAAGCAAAAACGAGTTGGTCATGAATCAGAGATGTAACACTAGGCTGACTCTGCATTTAAACCCTTTTTCCCTTTTCCTGTCTCTCTCTCTCTCTTGCCTTGCTTTGCTTTCTCCCAGTACGAGGCAATGGTTGCAGAAAACAAAGTTGGAGTCGAGGTTGTGAAGATGTCAGTAACTGATGGTGACCAGCCACATTCTCCAGCCTGGAACGCCAAGTTCAGAATCATCGATGGAGATTCTGAAGGGCTTTTTACTATGAAAACAGGGCCGAACAAAGATGAAGGAATCATTATCACCACTAAGGTAGAGGTTAAGCAGTCCACAGACTCTGACATCAGTAATGATATTAATATGTTCATGATATATTTGTTGTATATTTATATATATGTATATTTGTTTCTCTCATGCACTTCATTGCTAAGCTTTTCCTTGTGTCCACTCAGGGCCTGGACTTTGAGAGGATCGCAAAGCACACACTACTGGTTGTAGTGGAGAATGAAGTCCCCTTCGCCATTCCCCTGCACACTGCCACTGCCACTGTGATTGTGAACGTGCAGGACGTGAACGAAGCGCCAGTTTTCAACCCGACAGAGAAATTAGTGGTGAAAAAGGAGGACTTGTCCATCCACAGTGAACTGGTGCAGTATGTCGCCACTGACCCAGACACGGCGCGCAAGCAGAAAGTCATGTAAGATCCAGCTGTTTTGGAGAAAAAAAAAAAAAAAAAANAAAAAAAAAAAAAAAAAAAATCTTATTTGGAACTTCTTGAAGTTAAAGGATACCATTGCTGGAGAAAGCTGAAAAAGTTTCAATATATTTTGAGAAAGTGCCTTGGGTATTTCTTTCTTTTAGATTTCTTGAATGTGTGTCTGGTATCTGTCTTTTAAAACAATACTAGGCACATTGTTGAGCCCTAATTAGTTGAATATTAGGCATTAATTGAGTATAAAGACTTGAACTGTATTGTATTACATTACAACATGAGCAGTTTGTCTTTCTACAACACTTCAGATAAGTACAATATGCATTTGTTACATTAATTTAGATTTTTCTCTTTGTCTCAATGACAGTAAAATTTGGACTTAATGGAAACACTTTAACACTTTGATCCTGTTTTTGTGTAGGTATAAGACACTTAATGACCCTGCAGGCTGGCTAAACGTGAACAAGGAGACAGGCCTGATTACTGTGAAGAGCCTCATGGATAGGGAGTCCCCCTTCGTCAAGAACAATAAATACACGGCACTCATTGGTGCATATGACAGTGGTGAGTGGGAGAGGAGGGCATAAGCGGGTGTGGTCCATGCCGAAATGTAGATTTCAAAATGCCGGCATGTATATGGTGGGTCATGACTTGGTTGACCAGAATACAAGATTCACCAGCTTTGCAGCATGAAGCCCAAATATGGCAACTCTACAGTTGGATGAAACTGAGATGAGAGGAGAAGATAAAAGGCAGAAAATTTATCTAAATATGTAGTTTGCTTTCTACCTTTCAGTAAAGACAATCTATGAGGCAAATGTTTCTGTCTTGATGTGTGTGTGTTTATGTTTCTGTCTCCTGACCAGATGACATCCCGGCTACAGGCACAGGCACTCTGGTGATTCAGCTAGAAGACGTCAATGACAACGCGCCAACCATCGACGAGCGTGAATTCACCGTGCGTGTCCTTTTCTTACAATAGTAGTTACAGTAGTAACTTACACATTATTTCGTAGTTATCACATCCGAATTCTAACTTCAAAAGTGAGAGCAGATACTCGGTAACATGATTAGCACAACCAAAAGGTAACAAAAGATCATTTTGTTTCCTCAGATCTGCAACAAGGAGCCGGTTGCTCAGCTGCTGTCGGTAACAGATAAAGATGGCCCAGGTTTTGCTGCCCCGTACTCAGTCTATCTGGAGGGCACGTCCAAGACCAACTGGACTGCCCGGATGAACGACTTCGGTATGTACCATTACTATATCAGTGTTTTAATGCATTTTGTCTTGTGCAAAGCAATTTGAATTGCCTTTGTGTTTGAATGGTGCTACATGAATAAATCCTCTTCCTTGCCTTACCTTACTATACAGTTCTTTCTCTAAGATTGTATATAGGAAGATTATCACGGTAAAGTTTAAGTGTAAATGAAAGTTTTCCCGCCCCTCAGGGAATCTAGGTTTGTGCACAGTGAAAAACATCACAATGATCGTCCAATAAGAAGCATACGAATCACAAAATTTAATGCAGTCATTACAAAATATACGCTCATATGCATGACGGGCAAGTTCAGAAACAGAATGTTCTTAATGACCTTTTTGCGCAGTATCATTCTGATGAAAGTCCATCATTTTTTTTTGTATTAGGTTCAACATACTGATATTTAGGAAGACTAGAAATTATTTGGGGAGATTTGGGTTGATTGCGAATGTTGGTCTGCATATTGGAATGTTAGTCTGCATATTGGAAAAATATTGCAGAGGTCTTTGATACAAGCACAAGACATTTCATTAATTTTTTTTAAAATCATAAAATCCCTGTCTGAAGCTTTACAAATTATTATTATTTTTAGAATATCATAGGTTTTGATTTTGATCTGGTAATTCTTAGCTGTAATTGGTGAAAGTTCCCTTCTCCTTTATGCATGAGAGGAGAAAGTCACAAGAGTAACCCTGTAAATATATCTTCCTCCATCTTCCTTTTTCTTGCAGAAACAGGCATCATTCTAAATTTAGCCACCCGGCTGTCTCCCGGAAAGTACAGTGTGGTCCTGAATGTGTTGGACAACCCGGGCATGGAGCAGGCCAGCACGCTCCAGGCCACCGTGTGTGACTGCACAGGATCTGACGTGGCCTGCAAAGACATGAGAGCCGCTGGTGTTGACCTACCTGTTATACTGGGAATACTGGGAGCCATCCTGGCGCTGCTCTGTGAGTCTCACGTTTATTTCAGAAAAATATATCGACAGATGCTCTTTAATCATTTGTTACATTAATATCCGGGGACTGCGCATGGAAAGAAGACATGTTAAGTCTCAGACAGGTCACAGAATTTTCACCAGGATTACAAGGTTTTTTTTTTAGTGAGAACATAAGCTATTCCTTATGAGAATTGTGTACTTTTGCCGCTTTGTCCTTCATAAGCTTATATCACTTTGACTTCAAACGGCTAATTCGTCAATCATTCAAACGCATCCTCACAGCTTGTCACTCTCCTCCAGCAATGAAAGATCCGATGAATTAGTCATTTAGTCTGTCGTATCAATTTCTCTGCTGTGTTCAGTGTTGGTGCTGCTGCTGCTGTTCCTCGTGAGGGGGAGAGGAAGAAAGATGAAGGACCAGCCGCTGCTGGAGGAAGACATCAGAGACAACATTTATAACTACAATGAAGAGGGAGGAGGAGAGGACGATCAGGTAACTGAAAGATAAATGTAGTGATGGGCTAAAACCAGTGTCTCTTGCATGAGAAGCTAATTTGTTAATAGAAGCGTACTAGAAAAATGTATAATACGTAATATGCAAACTCCTGCGTGTCTTCCTTCAGGACTACGATCTCGGTGTTCTCCATCGTGGTTTGGACAACCGGCCCGAGGTGTTCAGAAATGACGTAGTGCCAAACTTCATGTCAGCTCCTCAGTACCGACCTCGCCCTGCCAACCCCGAGGAAATTGGCAACTTCATTGATGATGTGAGTTCAGTAACGAATCAAGAGTTTATATAAGTGGTTGCTTTTCTCTAAACCTCTACAAACCAAAATCATTGTCAGTTACATGATAGGAAGTAAAATACTAGTGCTAATCATCAATCATGCTAGTGGATTACTGAAATGAAACATATAAGGCCCTTTTGTTATACTCCTTTTAATTGATGCTTTTGAATATGATTTAATATTTATTGGATTGCACTCATTCTGTCCTGACTTGCTGGTAAATATGCATTAAACCAACAAAATGTAAATGATAAATTCCATAAGTCTCAAATGAGAAATTTGCTCACCTTTCAGAACCTGAAGGCCGCTGACAATGATCCAACAGCGCCCCCCTACGACTCCTTGCTGGTGTTTGACTATGAAGGTGGCGGTTCTGACGCAGGAAGCCTCTCCACCCTCAACTCCTCCACCGACGGAGACCAGGACTACGACTGTCTAAACAAGTGGGGACCCCGCTTCAAGAAACTGGCTGACATGTACGGAGGAGGAGAGGACGACATGTTGTAAAGGAACCAAAGAACATGGAGTGGAAGGGCACGTACAGCCACGTGAATGTTAGATGTAAGCACGAACTGAAAAACGAGTGCATCTAGAGGAAACTGCTTGGCCAAAACATCAGAGGGCAGCCATGTTTGGTTGGTGTGTACACTGTGTTTACTTTCCAGCTGCTGCTGAGGCCAACAGTTAAGGGTTGTGTTTTGTTTTGTTTTTTTTAAATACTCAAACTGCTGTTTCCCATTGGTTGGACTTGGCTTTGTCTGTGTGTTTTTGGAGCCACGCTTATTCACAAGGCTAAAGAATACAGATGCTTGTTTATTTTATATGTACTGAGTACTCGAACCACGTCATTATTCTCAAAACAGATTTATGCAATCTGTACAGGGTTTGAATGTTTTAGCCTGAGCTTACTGAGGGATGTTGCACACAGACAGCTGCATTGGCATTGGTATTAATGTGTATATTTGGCTCTGTATGGTACTCTCCTCATTGTATCTGTGGAGTTTATTACTGCTTTAATTTGAGTTTTCATTGTTTTGTATTAGTTTGTGGAAATGACAAATGACGTTGAAATTATTTCGGTAGTCAGCCAACACCATATTTTCTGAGGGTGTGGTCAGTGAATTATCATTAAATGCTTTTTAAAATGTTTAAGTATCTGTTAAATTGGTGTTGTTTTACATTGTCACTTTTGTGCTGTTGCCTCTTTCATAAACTGTTTTTGAATTTTTATAAAGTTATCTAAATACAATAATATTCTTTGTGTTTTACTTACTGAATTTGTTTTACAAAGACACATTAGGCATCAGAAATTGTGCAGAAAAGCAACAGTGCAAATAGTTGTGCAACAGATACTGTGAATGTCATTCTGCCAGTTTGTTGTCAAGCATACTGGCTTGGGAGTGAGGCGAGTAAAGCCTAGTTTACTTTAAAAACATAACAAAATACACTGATGAGGCCATAATAGGTCCAAATATTGCATGGCTGGTTGTGTCACCAATGACATTACTTGACTTTTTTTTTTTTTTTTTTNTTTTTTTTTTTTTTTTTGCCTGTTTCTCAAAAACTAAGGCACCAATCGTAATGAAAAAGGCATGGGTATCATATGTTGGACTAACAGGTCCAACATATGATACAACAGGTCTGGGCAATTTAGCCCAGATCAAGATACTGATCCAGACCTGGTAGATTAAACGCAACACAGGACTACAGCAGATGTACTATAACTTGTGCTGCAGTGACATAAAACAATCATAGTAGGAAAAGAAAGTCTGAAAATGAAAATTATGGACATGTTCCAACAAGCAGCTTTACTTTATTAGTTATCTGGATAACTGAGTAAAGCACATCATTCCTTGCCTCATGTTTGTGGTTCAAAAGTTTAAGCTGATAAAATCTTATTCTATCAAAGCAGAAAAGTCATATTTTAGTGGACACATGCAGCATTACTGTCCTGAATACAAAGATGGAACTTTAACAGATAATTGTAAATAAACAGCCTAGTAATGGCTGCACATTTTAAATGGAGTGGCTACTTAGACATATTTTCACATGCTAACACATTACATATTTTCAAATGGGGATAATGTGAAATAAAAGTTGCCTATTTGTGGGATCAGCTCAACTTAAAAGCTTCTCTGGATCTCATGCTTAGCGTCTGGCCAAAAACTTATACTGATCTATAAGGAAAAAGCCAACTTTGATTTTAAAGGTGTAATTACATTTCTTACTTGCACCTCTTGATGTTGTGTTAGCATTGACTCCCACACCTAGAATTAAATCAGAATTAATTTGAGGTGGATCAAATAAAGAGAAACTGAGAGAAAACAGCAGTGAGGGCAGAATATTACAGGGACTGTCCTTACTAATGAGGATTTTGTTAATAAAAACACAACATCTGTAATGTCTTACATCAGCATACAGTATATTTTTGATGCATTCAATTGATAACATTTTTAAAGGGGTCACATCCCCTCCTGAATCTATGCAGACAGAAACAATGAGATGCCGTAAGTCATGCATGCTTTCACAAACACCATCATAATCTTACATAAACACCATGATTCTCTCTCTCTCACACACACATACACAAACACTACCCTCTTACGTGTAATCTACACAAACAGCCATTTGGACCATGAATCATGCTTTGACACACCATCATACTATTACATACATCAATCCCACATTAGATTTAAAAACATGTACAGCCTTTTGTCTTTCCAGCAAACTTTCCAAGAACCTTCATATCCACTTTGGACGCGCTCACATTAAAACATTTCTGAAAAGTTATGAGACATGAGATGTGACTTGCACTGACTACATTGAAAGTAATACCTGATCCATCTTGAGCAGCAGCTACTTCAAGTCAGCCATCAGCAAGTGGATTTTAAAACTCATGTATCTGGTCTGCATCAACTACTAAACCAAACTCATCCCACTCGTTTGAATGCTGATCTATGTACATCCTGGAACAAAAACCCAAACCTAAGTCATGTTTCAGTAACAGCCCTACACAGGTGGCAAAGACGGATATGCAAATTCGTGAGTCTAGTCCTTTTTCTGCTCAGATCATCTCCTTGATCTTTGAGGTCACATATTGTGTCCCTCTATGTTGCTGCAGCATCCACGCGAGCTCTGTCCGAGCTCTGCCCATGCCGCATGGAGAGACAGGACACGGTATACTGTGCTACTCCCGGTCACCAAAGGAGGACCTCAGGCAGCCAAGCACCGCCCCCAGTGAGAAGAGCTTCCTGGTCCCAGCCAGCAGGGGTCTTCTAGNGGCAGCCAAGCACCGCCCCCAGTGAGAAGAGCTTCCTGGTCCCAGCCAGCAGGGGTCTTCTAGACCCCTGATACTGATCCTCACCACCATGGCCAAGTCAGCTGTCCTAGAGGAAAAGAGGAGAGCAATTTGGCATTTTTTGATAAAAGTAAGAAAAGCATAGCTCACATCTGATAAAATCTGGCAGGAGTTTTTGTGTAGAATACATTAATCTTCAATTTGTTAAAGACATCCACTAATGTAACTTACTAACATCGATTGTCTGAGTCAAACTTCTCTAAAATTCAACCAGATTCTGACTCCAGGTATGACAGATTTCAGGGAGCAAAGCCACTGACATCTACGTTTTGGGTCTGTTAGAAAATTATTTTTAAAAATGAATTTTATGCAGTAATCTTTGGAACACAAATCAATCAAAAACACTAAAACCTTCTTAGCACTTTACTGTTGTATATTTGATTTTTAAATCTAAATATTATTGAAAAACACTGCATGCATATTGATATTTAAATAATATGTAAAAATTGGAAATAGAAACTATATCTAGCTTCAAACAATTAAAGCACTTTTAGTGTTTCAGTTTCCAAAATTTAATATCACATTTCCCATAAACCCTGTTGTTTTCATCATGGATGTTCATCGTTATTGTATATGATAAACATGTTTGAAGTTAAAATCCACACTGTCTCGAGTTGCCAGAAACACTAAATTCTCAAATGTAATATGGTAATAATGTTGTAATGTAAATAAAAAACTACATTTACATTACCTTTCCTTTGTTTGTAATCCCATTTTGTACAATCTCTCCTGAGACAGCAAGCTTCTCCTGGGAGTCTTGTCTCATTCTGCCTCCCTGCTGCTGCCCGTCACCATGGTTTTCCCAGCGGGCAAAACCTTTATTTTTAGAGGCCTTTCGGTGAGTCCGGTACTTCATCTTAGGGAAGGTGTGGGAGCCGCTGTCCATGGTCCCCCAGCTGTGTTCAGGCCACAGGGGATCAGTCTGGGTGGCCTGGCTGGTGGTGGCCCTCTGCAGGCGCACAGAGATCCTCTGAGCAGAGCCGGTCATCAGGGTGATGGACTGGCTGTCCAGAGCCGGACCTGGACAACCAGTCACAGCTGGAAACTCAAACACTTCATCCTTGTCTGAGGGAGGAAAGCACAGAATATTTAATACTTATCATATTATTGGCTTTGTGACAAAGTGTCATGTAAAATAAATTGTGTTTAATATATATGTCTTTTGCTTGAAGTTGTATTCATATTTTTCATATGCTGTTTGTTTCTTAGTCCAACCTGTACTAATAATAACTACAGCTGAAAATGACCTTCGCACGTGGCCAGGGCTGGGCTGTTAGGCAGCGAGCTGTGGGTCAGTCTGGCAGGAGAAACGCTGCCCAGAGAGCTGGAGCGGAGCAGCTTCCTACACGCCAGAACCAGCAGCTCCCGGCACTGTTTGTGACAGTTCACACCACAATCTGCAAAGTGAAGATGATCAGATTACAGGATAAAGCAAGGTGAAGAAATACAAACTTCATGTGAAATGGCTGTGGTAGTTAGGCTTTAAAGATGGCTGTTTGACTTGCTACAAGCAAAGTTAATTTCAAGTTCTCTGCCCCTTTTCCAGATTATTTCATTTATTCATTCAGGGCATTTCATACAAGTAACTTTGCAAAAAGAAGCTATAATATACGATGATGAAGACAAACCATTGAAGTTAAACACTGCACGTTTTCACTGACCTCCTCTAAGGAGGTTATCTTTCCACCTGCATCTGTTGGTTTGTTTGTTAGCAGAAATATTTTTAAAAAGTTCAACCATTTTGACAATTTTGAAGAACCCATTTAAATTTCAGTGCTGATCCGGATTTAGAAGCAGGTTCTGAAATTTTAAAAATAATTTCTTTACATTGTGAGATAGGGCATTTTTTTGACATTTTTGCTGAGCTCTTATATAGTAATAATCCATCTACAAGACAAATTTACAAATTCTGTCTAGGTGTGTTCGGCTTTGTTGGAGCTATGCACTCTAATGAATATTCTTCTAATTTATATACCTTTAGCGTGACAGTTTTTAATACCTTTGCACTTGTATCCCTGTTTGATGATTCCCCACAGCTAGAGGAGCAGGTCCGGAAATTAAAAGAATGCAGAGGAAGGAAACAAACAACAATGTTGAAAAAATAACATAATGAAGCATTTTCATGTAAGAAACAGTTGTCACCCACTGAGGGACAAACATGACTCAGTCCTTCAAAACATTTCAAAACATGTGATGTGAAAGGATTTCAGAGATACGTACAAATCCTGCACAATGTTCACAGAAGGTGGGCTTCAGGTATGTCATCTCCTGGAAGTTGTGGATAAAACCTGGACCCATCTTACTCTGGAGAAGTGGATTGGCCCGCAGGAAATATGCTATCATCTCATCTTTACTGATCAAGCCATCTCTAGAAAAAAGAGAAAGGAAAAAAAACAGACCAGAGAGTGAAAGGAAATCATAAAATCATAATAAATACTGTTAATAAAAAATACAATGTGTTTACACTGAGACATTTGCACATCTACCAGTCATATGCAGATTCACACTCACTGATCTTTGTCCAAAACACAAAAAGAGTCCAGGAAGGGAAAGTTAGCAGCGATGCTCTCAAAGTCCTCTTGAGAAATATATCCATCGTGATCATGGTCATAATTCCTGAACACAGACTTCCAAAAGCCAGAAAAGAAACATATTACTTGAAAAAAATTTCACACAAACTATAATGGATTATTAATAATTGTGGCCCTCTGTAAGCATTCATACTGGTTACTCACATCCACCACCTTCCTGATGTGTTTATTGACCACAGATGGGTCTGGTTTGGTGGTGACACCTGAAGCCCAATCCAGCGGAGCCAGGGGCTTGTTGGGAGTTGTTGGAGAGGTGGGCTGTGAAGAAAGATTCATCTTATCAGAGAGAAGTATGATGGTTAGACGTAAAAGGGTTTCTCAGTATAATTATTGTGTTTGGTGAAGACTGGAACATGTTCTTGTTTTTTCTGCTTTTCCAAGTTGATGGTTAAAGGACCATACCACCCAGTTTGCATGTTTGAGCCTAATATGTTCAATTTTCATACATGTAGGGTTACTGAAAATCAATTCCCAAAGCATACTACTGGAATGGTGAATTAAAAAATGTTTTTCCTACCTTCCAGACCGCCACTGGTTTCAGTTCATTCTGGTACACTATTAAAATCAACTTGTTGATACTTGAAACATTGTTGGGATAAGTAATCCATCATCGCGAGCAATACGTATAGTTCAGGTTGTTTCAAAGTTTCGTAATTTTAGCATTTAAGCACAATAAAAAAAAAAAAACATGGAGTGAATATATGTCTCCACCTGGGAATGTAGTCCCAAAGGAAGACCTGCATTTATCGAAAAATTTTAATGACCATGACTTCATAATATTGCGTAACTATTAGCAGGTGAAACATTGATTTTTAAGGTGAGTGTATCACTTGAATATTTGATTTTGAAAGATTAAGAGATTTAGGAAAGCTGAAAAATGGTTTTATCCTTTGGGAAATGACTGTCAGTAACCTTACATGTATGGAAAATTGAATATGCAAAATGGATGGTATGGTCCTTTAAGTTTGTTAGTTAAACAGGGTTGTGTCAGAAGTGAGAAATACAAATTTAAAAAAAGGAACATGGTAAAGGACAAGCCTGACAACAAATCACAAACCATTTGTTCAGAAACTTACCAATGATTTGGGATTACGTGGTTCTCGTAACAGAGACAGCTCGTAAATTTCGTCCTCTGTATAATAAAGGTCTAAAGAAAGCTGAAAATTTCAAAGATGTAGATTATAAATAACTCAAAAATAAAAACAAGTGAGAGTGGTGTTGTAAGAATACAGGTAATGTACAGGATTGGGGAAAGTCATCATTAAGTTTTTTCTGATAAACCAGCATACTAGTGAAGTATCATCATTCTTATTTTCCCTCCTATTGTCCCAACATTCTTGCAGACAGATCAGAAACATTTGCAGACTTTCAAAATTACAAACTATTAGGCTGCAACTTTTTGTTTCAAGTTTCTTTGTCTCATTCAAAAGGAGCAAACTTCTTATATGGAGTGCTGCAAGGTTCAATTTTGGACTCACTACACTCCTTATATGTTAGCATTAGCACCCACCATTGCCCCCCATGGGTACTAATTCCCTCACCGTTAACAAGTAGATGAGGTCCATGTTGGGCTCCACATGGCCCACTGCGCTCTGCAATGACACCAGTTCATTGAAGGTCATGTAAAGCTGCTGCATCTTCACCAGGTTCACCTTGCTGTTGTCATCAACCCAGTCAGGAAAGACCACACTGACTGCAATCAGGTCTTTGAGGTGCACGCCCAGGATGGGGATTTTGAAACCCTGGCACTCGTTGAAGGCTTTGCGGTAGCAGGAATAGTTGTTGTTGGAAGAGACCAGCTCTGTCATCTCACTCCAGATCTGCAGAGGACAGCAGGTGTTGCTTGTGTTTGAAGCATAAAAAACATTAAGGTACATGTACAAGTAACATGACTAACTGAAGAATGAGATTTTCAGTAAATAAAATAAGAAGTGTCTGTAACATCCCCTGTATGTTTTTCAGGAGGTGTTTTGAAGCCTGAATTTGGGTACCAAAAAGTTTCAAATATGGTCAAAGTGATAATACCCTGACTGAAGCTGAGATGGTATGAGCAAGTGGAAATCAAAAGTCAAGTCTGTGCCCCCAAAACATCCTTTTTTTTGGGGGGGGGGGGGNGGGGGGGGGGGGGGTTAATCAATAAAATGATTTTCAGAATCACCACCAAGATACAGTACATTAGAAGAAATTAAATTAGACATGTTAACACTTAAACTTTTCTGGAAAATTTATGTATTATGTAATATAATGTAAAGACAAATTGTTGGTAAACATGCCATTACATCCCACATCTTCACCCAGTTTTTTCAGCATATTTATTAACCTGTCATACTAATTAAACTAAAAAAGGTGGATATTAGCCACATCAGCCAACCTGCAGTTCATTTTTCCCATATTATTGAAGGCTTTTTGGCATTAAAATAGTGGGGCATATTCTAGTTGGTTAACAATGAAACTCCATCTTGCATATTTTGTAATTGTAGTCTTATAAAGTAAGAATGTGTGTACTGAATGTATGCTGAATGAAAGGTTGCTGCACTCTTACCTTCATTACCTCTGGGGCCAGATGGGAATGAGTCTCCTTCAGTCGGGATATGGAGCTGTGACTCAGACCCCCCACCACTGCCATAAGAGTGTTGAAGTTCTGCAGCTGGAGAAGTTTCTGATGAGACAGAACAAGATGTTCAAGTGACAATCTGCAAAGTTTTTACATAAACTCACTTTTCTTAATCTACCGCTGACTAATCAAGCAGTAATGATTCAATCTAGGTTCATGAAAGCTTTTACATTTGCTGTATGCAGGGGTTGTGTCATTCTTTGTGTAAAGGAAAGCTTCCTGTCTCTCTCTATGGTCTTGTCTATAAAGGCGAATGTCAGAAAAATAATAAGAAATAGGGCACAGGCATTCTTTTGCAAAAAAAAAAAAAAAAANAAAAAAAAAAAAAAAAGAGCCATACTATTAGATTATTTCTTGTATCATATTTTATGAGAGAAAATGTGAGAATGCAACACAGTACTGCTGCTCCTTGTCTTACCTGAGCCACGTGGATGTATTTGGTGATGACCTCTGCACGGGTCTGAGGTGTTAGCTTGCTGAGCACCATAAGCTGGACCCACTGGGAGACTCCATTGAACAGAGCGATGGAGCGCTCCAGAGTTGGGTTGTCCACCAGGCAGCTGTGGATGACGTAGCTCTGGTAGTCGGTAAACTGAGGACAAACAATTTTAGTTCAGGCATTTAACACAACATTTCAACCAAGCCACAGGGACCTAAATATATCTCATCTAATATATGATCTCTACCTACTGCTCACTTCTGAGACAAATGTAGTGTGTGTTAATAAAAAGAGCCTGGTGTGATTTTCACAATGGAAAGTAATGAGTTTGGTGTAAAAATAGGCTTGCTAAGGCTAATACCAAGTTGCATAATCTGAAAAATGGCGTGCAATATAGAATTTTCAAAACAGAGTTTTAAAACTAAAAATGCACACTACAGTACAGAGTTGAAAACTTAAGACAAATTTGCAGTTCCACGAGCAATACCACTAATGTGGCTACAATGTCTGTCCAGGCGGTGGTGCTAGAAGGTAGACCACTGGCTCTTGAAATGCAAGAGTTTAGCCTCTTGAGAGCATGAGAAAATGACATGGAAATCTGCCTGTTGAGACATGTTGTATGCAGAAATAACACTTCAAATTAAGGCTGATGCTACCAGAAAGTTGATGGAGTATCCAAAGTGGAATGGGATCATCCTCTGGGAGCATTATGATAATCCGTATGCTAGATTTTGATATTACTTGTGTATAAAGTGTGAATTTTGTCTTGATGGTAAAGCTAGAGGAAAGGTCAAGTCACCAAAATCACTTGGATTTATTCTCTGGGGTTCATGAATAGCCACAGAAAATTCCATGGCAACCTGACCAGTTGAGATACATGGTGATGATGATGATGATGATGATGATGATGATGATGATGATGATGATGATGAGTGTAATTGAAGTCTAAATGTCTAGTTTGATTGTAAAACCCTCTCACTTTGCTTCATGACAACTGTTCCCCAGACTTGAGCCTGTCAGGCTCAAAAGTGATATTTGAACGAGTCTCGTTATTTTATCCTTTAAGCTATCTGGATTTTCAGACATAAAACTGGACACTCAGACATGAGCCAAGTGTAAGAAAATGTGTGTGTAATAACTCGAATACAGCAGGTTTCCATGTCACTACATTACTTGTATAAGGACAAAATCTCATGCACACAGACAGGCATGTTATCTACTCTTATTCTTAACACAATTCCAATAATCACTCTTGAAAATATACTTTGTTTCCTTCCAGAATAATCACTTAATCTGGCCAATGGAAACAGCGCAGCTCAGCCTGAGGGCAAAAAGCTCTACATCAACCTCTGCAGCAGGTGTACAGTTTCTCATGAGCCGAAATACGACCATTTTTATCAAAGTTTCACACAGTTCCACCAACTCACAAGTCTCATTCAGCATTAATATTTCCACGAGCAGGTCACTGAATGGTGACCCTAAAAAAAACCCTGCCTGATACTTACACCAAAACTGAGAAAATTTTGTAAATTAAAGTCCTAAAGGTGGTTAGTGAAGCAGTGGTGAGAGCTTTACTGATATCCTCCTGATGGACTTGAACTCCAGGAAGGTGAGATGCTTGGCGAGCTCCATGGACTCCAGGTGGTCAAACAGCAGAGAGGCTTTGCCTTTCTTTGCCTGCTTCTTCCGCTGGGTCAACTTTCGCATCCAATCATATGACGGACTACAGGGAGACAGTTAATATAATGTCAGCGCTCAGTGTGTTTGTGTGTATATTCTTGTCAATCTGAACTAATATCAGTTTAAGAACGTCAGTAATGACAATTTTACAAAGGGGTGTCATTTTGGCAATTTGTCCTCATTACATATACTTGCCATATACTTTACATTACCCTGGACTATTTTACAAAATATAAGTTTCTAGACAGTAATCAAATGACAAAGTCAGCCTTACACCGGTTATGTCAGAAAATAAAGTCCAGTTGTCAAACAATATCAAAAATATTAAATTGATTATAGAAAATAGGAAATCAATCTAAAGTCTTATTGTATATTTGGAAAATTGCCAAGTAATGTCACATAGACTCGATTTTAATAAATGGATGAAACACAAGTAAAAACACAGGTAAGATCCTTCAGAAGTTAATTTAGGTTATGTATATGTATGTAGCCTTGAAGATGTCTGAATTAATGTTTAACTTGTTGACTTACATGGTGGAGATGTCGATGAGTTTGAAATGCTCCTCGTATCCGAGCTGTGCAGCCACATCCCTGAACTCCTCTGTGATCTGGATTAGACCTAAATCCAGGTTGAATTCGGCAGGGAACGTAACTATCCAGTATCTGAACACACACGCACGCACGCACACACACACANCACACACACACACACACACACACACACACACTGACATTTACATGTTTGCCATTTCTTCAACAACCAACAAGTATTTTAAAAGTGAACAGATGTTGACATGAAGATGGTTTTCATCAGTGCTGAAAACATTTAATTTTATCTCCAAAAAAACAAAATGAAATCCTTGTTTGGTTAATGTTATAATTATAGTTA
This sequence comes from Lucifuga dentata, assembly GCA_014773175.1. Classification (NCBI taxonomy): domain Eukaryota; kingdom Metazoa; phylum Chordata; class Actinopteri; order Ophidiiformes; family Bythitidae; genus Lucifuga; species Lucifuga dentata. The sequence continues at coordinate 62,945 of VXCM01000264.1, forward strand.
GTTGTAAACAGGACTATTTTTCTGGATACAACCAAGCTATTTTGGATGGAACCAAAAGAGAGAGAAAAAAATGGATCAGAAGTCTACACTCAGGCGTAGTTGTTAGGTGGCGAAACATTGAATCACCTGAATATTTGATTTTGAAAGATTAGGGGATTTGACAAAATAACACAAAAACTAAATACAATTTTACATTTTGGAAAATGGTTATCAGTAACATAATGTGTATGCGGGCTGTATATATTGGACTCAAACGTGCAAAAATTGGTCTGAAAGATAGGAAATCAATCTAAAATCTGACTATGCTTTGGGAAAGAAATGGTTAGCAGTAAAGGCCCTTTAATGTCTTGTGTTATATGGTCCTTTAGTATGTTGTGTTGGATGAACGTGTTCATACTTTACCTCATTAAATAGCAAATCTTCAGCCTGGTTCTCTGGCAGCTGTCACCCTGGCAGTCACGGTACGTAGGGTTAGGTTAAGGACTTATTCAAAAATTCTGGAATATGCCAAACTAAAATACTGAGATATAATTCACATTATCATTGTTGTAGACTTGAAAAGTGATGTGTCAATTTCAAAGTCACAGAGATCAAAGGTTATTTTAGTCAATCTGTGCTTGTTTTTCTTCCTTCCATCCACTGACGTCAGCATATACGTCAACAGTATTTATGGGCGACTACAGGAATACAGTAATGAGAGTGTTTACAAGTATTATGAACATTATGGACATATGACACAGAAACAAGCCTGAAATCAGTGGCTGTATTATGGCTGTTTTACGGCTGTATAAAATTCATTAACTTACTCTTTGTCAGGGGCGCCTTATGNGAGGATGATTCAGAAGGCCCAGAGGCACGGAGGGGCCCTGCATGATCAAATAAGTAGTGCATGGGATTTTACATCATGTCTGCGGTAGCACCAACTCATTGATGCATCAGGTTTGCGTTTCCTTGTGCATCGAATGCCACTCAAAGCAGAGTCACCACAAAGCTCATGCGTGAGTATCCACCGCTTCTCTTAACACTTTAACACTTCAAATTATGCGTGTGCACACGCATGCATGTTTGGTGGGTGTATGGAGACAGGACATTGCAAACTGTGTTATAAATGCGCGCTGCAGCATTGTGATGCACACAAAAGAAAAGCCAGGTTTTCAAAAATGAAAAGAGAGAAAGGAAAGAGAAGAGAGGAGAGTAGCAGAAAGGGCGACAGCTTGTTACTCAGTTTTTCTGGAAGAAAGGTGAATTAGTGAGTTCATATGGTGCTACAGAGTGCTACATACATCTGCTGCTAAACTCATACAGTATGGAATATACACAGGTTACCATGATGTGATGTTATTCAGTTTTCTTTAACTTGGCACCGTCCCATGCAGGGCATACAGTATATGAAAAAGTGTTATTTTTATATGAACATAAAACAGTGTATTTTTCCACAACAAATAACTATTATATAAAATAGCCTAATTTAGTCTATAAAGTGACAGTAACCTCAGGTCATGTTGGTGTTATATATGACAACATAATATACATTTTACAGAGCCAGGACCCTTATCAGGTCATACTGAAGAAGAGTCAGGGAGAAGTGTGGAGACTGAGGAAGAGTTGAAAGACACCACAAATCAAAACAAGGAAAAAGAAATATATCTGGCAGCATACAGTGAGAGAGCAAAGGAAGAGAATATTTTACTATGTATATTTTTGATTACCGTATATACTCAAATATAAGCCAAGTTTTTATTACCAAATTTAACAAAGTCAATCGGGGGTCAGCTTATACACGAGAAATTCAAATTTGATCCCAGAGAAGGAAATTTCCAGGGGTGAAAATACTACCCATTACCACTACCCATGGAAAATAGTTTAAATCATACCTTAGAATCAGATATTTCCTGACTAAACATCTTATCCAGCACATTTTGCGGCAGCCAGTAAGCACTGTTGTGATTGGTCAGTTATGGTAATCAGCTGCTGAAATAAATATCATGCTTACCAGTACCGGTACATGGATTATTTTCAGAAAATCACAGGAATACTATGACAGTACCCAGAAAAACAGGTAATTTGCTAAACAAATAAATTGATTGAACAACATCAGCTTATACACGGGTTTCTTTAAAAATCTAAATTTGCAGGTCAAAATCAGGGGGTCAGCTTATACATGAGATCGGCTTATACTTGAGTATATATAGTACAAGTACAAACCTGAAAAAATATATTTGAAAGTTTTTAAAGCTTTGAATACATTGATTGGGTTCTGGAGGAGTGTGTGTACATTTTTGGCTTCGGGCGGTGGGGCCCAAGGAGATTTCTTTTCATGGGGTCCAAAATTGCTGACAGACAGTGGCCCTGCTCTTTGCCTCTGTTCAAATTTTCACATACACACACAGAATAGACTGAGGCCAAGCAGAGAAATATCTCTTGGAAATGACTTGTATGTGTCCAGGGAGGTAAAGAAAAAGGAAGTTGCCTTACGGCTGATGTCTCATAGCACAGTAGAGCACTTACTGAGCAGCTCCAACCACATCGATCCAGGATGGGATCAGTACAAGATCAGTGTTCCTCAGTTCACATTACACACCACAATAAAGAAGAAGGGTGAGGAGAACGCAGAACAACCATCAGCGATACATTGTCAGTAAAATGGATTGAGAAGAACATCTTGTCTCAGTGTTACTGCTACTGTCATTCCCAGTGACAACCACATAAACTCTATTCCTTCTCCACTTCATCTCCTGGGCTTCATTGACTTTACTGAAGGCCTGCGACACTTTTCATCTGCTACTGCCAAAAACTCCTCAGGGCCACATTCACTAAGCCTTTTGCACCTGCATTCACTTTTTATTTTTATTTTGCTTTGTAGAATACACCATGTGCCTGTTAGTGAAGTGCATTTGTTGATGCATTTATATTTAAAACTGCTCCACACAGGCCCCCTAGTGGTTTAGACGGTACCGTCTAATCACTGCACACACACCAGAT
>VXCM01000265.1:0-35000 GCA_014773175.1 Lucifuga dentata
CTTGCTATACACTTACTATAGTGTTAGTATACACTTACTGTAGCCTTACTATGCACTTACTGTAGCTTTACTATGCACTTACTGTAGCCTTACTATGCACTTACTATAGTCTTACTACTTTTACTATATATTTACTATATAGTCTTACTATACACTTACTAGAGTCTTACTATACACTTACTATAATCTTACTATACACTTACTATAGTCTTACTCTACACTTTTCACTTACTATAGCCTTACTATACACTTACTATAGTCTTACTACACACTTACTATAGCCTTACTATACATTTACTATATAGTCTTAATAGACACTTATTATAGTCTTACTACAGTCTTACTATACATTTACTATATAGTCTTACTATACACTTACTAGAGTCTTACTATACATATAGTCTTACTACACACTTACTATAGTCTTACTACACACTTATTATAGCCTTACTATACACTTACTAGAGTCTTACTATACATATAGTCTTACTACACACTTACTATAGTCTTACTATACACTTACTAGAGTCCTACTATACATTTACTATATAGTCTTACTAGGCACTTACTATAGCCTTACTATACACTTACTGTAGCCTTACTATACTATACTCTTACTATGCACTTAGTATACACTTACTATAATCTTGCTATACACTTACTATAGTGTTAGTATACACTTACTGTAGCCTTACTATGCACTTACTGTAGCCTTACTATGCACTTACTGTAGCCTTACTATGCACTTACTATAGTCTTACTATACACTTATTATAGTCTTATTACACACTTATTATAGTCTTACTACACTTACTATTGTCTTACTATACACTTACTATAGTGTTACTATAGACTTACTACAGCCTTACTATACTGTAGCCTTACTATGCACTTACTATAGTCTTCCTATACACTTATTATAGTCTCACTACACACTTACTATAGCCTTACTATACACTTACTATAGCCTTACTATACATTTACTATATAGTCTTAATAGACACTTATTATAGTCTTACTACACTTACTATAGTCTTACTATACATTTACTATATAGTCTTACTATACACTTACTAGAGTCTTACTATACATATAGTCTTACTACACACTTACTATAGTCTTACTATACACTTACTAGAGTCCTACTATACATTTACTATATAGTCTTACTAGGCACTTACTATAGCCTTACTATACACTTACTGTAGCCTTACTATACTATACTCTTACTATGCACTTAGTATACACTTACTATAATCTTACTATACACTTACTATAGCCTTACTATACACTTACTATAATCTTACTATAGTGTTAGTATACACTTACTGTAGCCTTACTATGCACTTACTGTAGCCTTACTATGCACTTACTATAGTCTTACTACTTTTACTATATATTTACTATATAGTCTTACTATACACTTACTAGAGTCTTACTATACACTTACTATAATCTTACTATACACTTACTATAGTCTTACTCTACACTTTTCACTTACTATAGCCTTACTATACACTTACTATAGTCTTACTACACACTTACTATAGCCTTACTATACATTTACTATATAGTCTTAATAGACACTTATTATAGTCTTACTACAGTCTTACTATACATTTACTATATAGCCTTACTATACACTTACTAGAGTCTTACTATACATATAGTCTTACTACACACTTACTATAGTCTTACTATACACTTACTAGAGTCCTACTATACATTTACTATATAGTCTTACTAGGCACTTACTATAGCCTTACTATACACTTACTGTAGCCTTACTATAGCCTTACTATACTATACTCTTACTATGCACTTAGTATACACTTACTATAATCTTACTATACACTTACTATAGCCTTACTATACACTTACTATAATCTTACTATAGTGTTAGTATACACTTACTGTAGCCTTACTATGCACTTACTGTAGCCTTACTATGCACTTACTATAGTCTTATTATACACTTATTATAGTCTTATTACACACTTATTATAGTCTTACTACACTTACTATTGTCTTACTATACACTTACTATANATAGTCTTATTACACACTTATTATAGTCTTACTACACTTACTATTGTCTTACTATACACTTACTATGGTGTTACTATAGACTTACTATAGCTTTACTATACTGTAGTCTTACTATGCACTTACTATACATTTATTATAATCTTAGTATACATTTACTATAGCCTTACTATGCACTTACTATAGTCTCACTACACACTTACTATAGCCTTACTATACACTGGCTAGAGTCTTACTACACACTTATCGTCTTACTATATACTTACTATAGCCTTACTATAGTTTTACTATACACTTACTAGTTTTAGTATACACTTACTATAGCTGTACTATACACTTAACTATGGTCTTACTATACACTGTCTTACTATACATTTACTATATAGTCTTACTATACACTGAATAGAGTCTTACTACACACTTATTGTCTTACTACACACTTTTTATAGTCTTACTATACACTTACTATAGCCTTACTGTACTATAGTCTTACTATACACTTATAGTCTTACTACACACTTACTATAGCCTTACTATACACTGAATAGAGTCTTACTACACACTTATCATCTTACTACACACTTTTTATAGTCTTATTATACACTTACTATTGTCTCACTATACACTTACTATATTCTTACCACACACTTACTGTAGTCTTACTATACACTTACTATGGTCTTACTACACACTTATTATCATCTTACTATACACTTACTATCGTTTTACTAGACATTTACTGTAGTCTTACTATATACTTACTATAGCCTTACTATATAGTCTTACTATGCACTTACTATACACTTACTATAGCCTTACTATACATTTACTACATAGTCTTGCTATACACTTAGTATAGCGTTACTATACACTTAATATAGTGTTGCTATACACTTACTATAGTCTTAGTGCACATTTAGTATAGCCTTACTATACTTACTATACACTTGCTATAGTCTTACTATACACTTATTATCGTCTTACTATAGTCTTACTATACACTTACTATAGTCTTAGTATACATTTATTATAGCCTTACGATACACTTACTATAGTCTTATTATACACTTACTATAGCCTTACTATACCCTTACTACATACTTACTATAGTAGTACTATTCACTTAATATTGTCTTACTATACATTTTCTATATAGTCACAATTTCAAAATCACGTATGTCAGGAAATGTAGTGATTGCAGGAGACTGGCCAATCAGAAATCAGGAACTTCAGGTCTCTGATTGCCTGATAATTGTGGCACAGCTGAACAACATAATGTCAAAGCTGAGCGCTCAGAGAACAGATGTTGAGAGCAGCAGCGACACTCTGAGCATGTATGTTTAGTTTTGAGAAAGCACACTTTCATGTTTTTTTGAGTAGAAAATAGATTTTTGTTTCCTCATATTAAATTATGTGCATGCAAAATTTTATTTTCTTTGCTCGAAATGTGAAACTGCTTGCTCAAAATGTGGCACAAATCTAATTCCATTTGCGCTTTTGCTTCTATTTGAAGTGCTGATCTTGAGTCTCCTATCATCGCCCTTGTTGTTGTCGCCATTAAATCAATTCTTGAATAATATAAATGGAATCTGGAAGGTGTTTGTGTTAATTTTACATTGTATGCTAGACATTCAGATGAACACATTTAACATACTTATGTGTCACAGTTTATATATGGGCCTGGCACCAGTAAATTTGTTTTTTTCAATTAAGTTGCATTAGCCATGGGGTTACATAAATAAAATAGTTGCCAAAGAGGTGAGGTCACAAGCAAAACTCTGGATGCTTTGCTGAATATGTGGTTGTGCTGCTGACATCACTTTGACCAACGCTAACAATTTTTATTGGTATTGCATCTTGGAAGTGCATGGAGTTAATTCTGGATGACATGAAGAATCGGCCTTTCAATCAAATGCAGGACAGGCATGGCAGCCATCATGGTGATGCATATTCGTAGTTCACATCAGGTATAATCCTGGCCTTATGAGAACTTAAAGCAGCTGATGGCTGTTTTGTAGACGTCCAGCCGTCTCCTCAGCTCTGAGTCTGTGAGCTCTATGTGAAGAGATGGGCCGAGCCTACACAACATGGACTTCGCCATCTTCTCACACCTGCCACCTTCTGTACTTGTGACTCTAATGGCATCCGCTTTGGGATCTTCTCTTCTCATTCCCCCAGACATACTTCAACGATAATATCCTCACGCTGATTCGGACGCTGGTCACAGGGGGAGCCACGCCGGAGCTGGAGGCTCTGTTGGCTGAGGAGAACGCTCTGCGAGGAGGCTACAGCACACCACAGACACTGGCGAACAGAGACAGGTGTCGAGTCGCCCAGCTAGCGCTATACGACGGGCCCTTTGCTGACTTAGGGGTAAGCGGATGCTAAAGCAGAAATTACACTTTTGGCATGTCCCACACATGCATCTACAACTCCTTATAGTCCTTAATCCAATGTAAAGAACAAGGATCATACAAAGCTTGTTTTTCTAGTTACAGGTTTGTGTTAAGATGAAGTAATTTTATTTTTTCTTGGATGAATTATGGTATAATTTTAAAACACGGCTGATTATTACTATTATTCTTATCCTGTAAAATTTCCAACATTTAATTTAGCAAATTATATTTACTGCCACTGTGAAGGATGATCGGCAGACCAAACACACCCTGATGAACTTGTTCTCTTCTTTGTCAGGACGGCGGCTGCTATGGGGATTTATTCTGCAAAGCACTGAAGACATACAACATGCTATGTTTCGGAATTTACAGACTAAGAGATGCCCATCTCGGGACGCCAAGCCAGTGTACAAAACGGTAAAGTATCTAACTTTTTTTTTTGTTTGTGTTGTGTTGTTTTTTTGTACTTCCGTTTTTATGTGAATTTATGGACCAAGAGTCTAAATAAAAGCTCTACTACTTTTTTTTTTTTTTCNAACCACTTGCTAATTTATTTCTTTTTAATGTTTTTTTTTTTTTAATTATCTAACTTTCATAAATATATTATTTGTTAGTTTTAGACACTCCTAAAGTTGTAATCCATTTTTAAAAAAAAAGTGGTTCTAGTGCTGAAATTGTTGGTTAAGTATACATAAATCTAAATTTCCTCCTGTCTAATTGATATATTTTTTTGGATTTAATAGACAATAGACAAAGGATAAAGCGAAGACTTTATCCTTTGTCCATTGTCTGTTAAATCCATTTATCTCTAAAATGTCAAGTTTTCTGAAACTAAGAAAAATTAAGCCTGGGACAAAGCATTTTGGAGAGAATACAATAAATGAGGGTGTAATGAGGCAAAGATGTATGAGAATGCTTTCAACATTCATAAATCTGAAAACTCCAAATTTGGAGATATGAGGTTTTTACTAGACAACAATGAAAATTATATGTTTCTGTAGAAGAATCCTTTTTTTTTTGTCTTATTATCTTATCAGTCCGTTTGTTTTCTCGTCAGATATGTCATCACGAACCCGNGAAAATTATATGTTTCTGTAGAAGAATCCTTTTTTTTTGTCTTATTATCTTATCAGTCCGTTTGTTTTCTCGTCAGATATGTCATCACGAACCCGCCGTATGAGTTTGAGCTGGTGCCCACAGACCTGATCTTCTGCCTGATGCAATTCGACCACAACGCAGGCCAGTCCCGGACAAGTTTGTCCCACTCTTCCCACTCCTCCCATTCCTCCAGCAAAAAGAGCTCCTCCGTCCACTCCATCCCCCCCAGCAACCGGCAGAACCGCAGCAGCAAGACCCGGGAGGCCCGCGACAAACAGAAGNCCCCCCCAGCAACCGGCAGAACCGCAGCAGCAAGACCCGGGAGGCCCGCGACAAACAGAAGTACCTACACACACATACGTGTTTGAGATAGTGTGCATGTTATAGGTGTGTGTGTATGTGTGTGTGTTTTTGTGTGCAGGCTGTGGTGAAACATGCACTGTTGGATGCTGTATATTGTGTGTGAGATTTGTGCACCGTGTTCACGCCCAGTGTTGTGCATTTCCTCATAACCATCTGCATGCGGTCTTCACCTACATCACAGCAACCATGTGACACATGACATTAAAAAATCGCTAAATTTACAGCAAGTAAAACAGTTAAATATTCCCTTTATGGTTGGAAACCATCTAAAAATAATACAGCACACACATTCAGAATGTTTCGTCTTCCTGTTTTATGTCTTAATATTCAGATGTTTGTGTCTAACTCGTTTGATTATTATGTGTGGTAAATAGCTGTTTTTGTTTGTGCTTTGATATTCGTACACATTTCAAATGCATGATCAGTATACCGTGATCATGGATATAATGTAAGGTCATATTTATATAGCTGTATTATCAGTAAATTATCTGGATTCTAGAGCTAATTTTCTAGAGCTAATTGGCTAACACCAATATGCTGTTACTCATTAAACCATCCATCACCCGTACTGTTGATATTTCATTATTCATGGTGCATCTGTACGGCTTTATTGCATGTCCATGTTGGTAGCACTCTTATTTCCTGTTATGTTGATGCAAATTTAAGACAGAATTTAATTTTGGTGAAATATTTTGACCTACATGCTATAAAGTACTAGCCAAAAAATATACGCTTTGAATTCCGTTTTGGAGAATAAATTAATTTGCTGAAATGTGACACCGTGACCTATTCTAAAAGCATGCAGATTTGTTACTCTCCAATTAAGAATTACTGAATGATATATAAGCCCTCAATACATCTTAATATTAAGATGTATTATAAAGTCTAAACACTGTTTTAACTTACGACGTGCAAGCCTTATTTGGACTGCTTTGTCAGTTGTGTGTTTGCCTTGTAGACTGTAAATACAACTTACTTACAGTAGATTACCTACCTCTCTTTCTGAAGTGCAACAAGGATGAATAGAATGGGCCAAGGTATGCAAGTTAACGATTCTGCATGACTTAGCAACGTTACATGGGGTTCCGATCATAACTGTGTCCATTGTGGATACTGTTATGAGAATGGGATTTTTTTATTTTGTTCTTAAAATATTAAGTAGTAAACCATGCCTCAGTTTAAGTTTTGCTTTCATCTGGAAAGCAAAATGTCTGCTGCTGCTCCTGCCTCCTCTCTGCCATCAGGACCATCTCCACATTGCATGAGGTTGAGAATTAAAAACCCCACTTCACTTCTTTGTGCTTTTTACCTCAATTATTCACTTGATGACTCAGGTTTTCTGTTCCTCCAGACAGATCCCTTTTCCATTGCTCCTTTCCATCATTTCTCATGCCTTCATATGATTTACTTCAGTGGGTTGCATTGTGTGAGAGGTCTGTGTGTTTGCGCATCTTCCCTCCTATTGAATGCTCTCTGCTGACTGTAGCAGACTGTTTCTGTTGTCAGATTTAAAGGACCATACTGGTGGTTTTGCATGTTTGAACCCAATAATGCCTACCCGCATACACGTTACGTTACTGCAAACCATTTTCCTGAAACATAAAACCGTATTTTACTTTTCCTGTTATCTTGACAAATCCCCTAATCTTTCAAAGTCAAATATTCTGATGATACACCCACATTAAAATTCAATGTTTCATCAACACCTATGTCTAACTGTAGAAGGGATGGTCATTCTTAATTGTAAAAGCTGTCTTCTCCTGGGACTATATTTCTAGGAGAAGATATACATTTTCTTTTTTGTAGCTCCATTTTGGACCAGTTAAAATAGTAATTTCAACAAAAAATGGAATAGACATGCTCACTATGATGGATTATTTATGGCAAGCACATTTGAAGTCTCTACAAGTTCATTTTTACAGCAAATGAACTGAAGCCAATGACTGTGTGGTCAAAAATGTATTGCTTCAGTAGTATGTTTTAGAAAACATTTTGGCAGTAATGTAACATGTACGTGGGTTGTATTTATTGGGTTCAAACATCCAAAATCACTGGTGTGGTCCTTTAAGCTATCATTGACTACAGCAGGTTATCATTGTAACCACACGGTAACAACACGTCGCCCAAAATCAGATCTTTCATGGAGGTCAGACAGATCCAAACGCCATGCAGTCTAACTGCTCACTTCTTCACCCGACTTTAAGAAAGTCTGTCCAGCCCTGTGCCATCAGTCACACCAAGAAAGTAGGAGGTGTGACCAATTTAAAGAGAGGATACGAGTCTGGAACTTTTCTACTTGTAACCCAGTGCACCTGATGTGGTGGTTTGAGGCGACATCACTAAGTTCACCGTATCAGCAGCAGCCTCTCGAGAGAGATGGCAGACATCTTGCTTCACCTCAGGCACAATTCTACACATCAAATGTCTGTGCTGTAACACACGGCCCCGCAGCCTTAAGCTTGCTGACAGACACACACACACAAGTACATACAAATGAGTCTCCACACATGCAGGGCCTGCATGTACCTGAACACGCATGCACACGTGCAGAGTTTGCTCTACTGTGTTAAAATTTTATTCTACAACTTCACCCAAATAGAAATGACATCTCAGAGTGCTGGGAGAGAGTTTAGGAAGTTCTGGCAGCTGGCACACGCCCGTTACTTTCCTCAAAATGTGCAGATTTTTCTCTTACCCCTCTTAAAAATGAATAGATTATCCACCTCTTTGAAATCAAATATCTTGCCTTATAATGATTGCCAGCTTAAAACTTGCTATGGAACACATGTTAAACTTATGTTACACTGTGTAAGTTAACGTGTAGTTAGTACTGAAAAATGACCCTTAGAATCAATTTTAAACTAAAACTGTAATTTGGTGGTTTGAAATTATAATAAATTAGAACCCTCAGATTATAAATCTACTTGTACATTTAAATGCGCATCAAACTTCAACTGTAATGTGATTAAGGCAATAAGCCAATTTTTGTTTTTTGAAATATCATAATCAGATTGAAATCAGGCCTGTGTGATTGGTCAAAAAATCTAATTGTGATCATTGAAATTGCGATTGGAACTGCGATTATTAGCAACAAGCAGCGTAGTTTGGGATCTTTCTTCTCATTGCGCATGATGTGAAAATTAATCAAAAAAAATAAATGAATCATCACACAGCGTTGCAATAAAACAAATTTTTTTGCATGTTAAAAATTATACCGATATCATGGATGATATTTCAGCCCTAGCGTAGCTGAATTAAGACGGGCATAAGAACAGCTAGGTGGTTCCAGCTAGACCTTATTTACACCAAATTGTTAGCTACACAGGGACAAACTAAAATCTCTACTCTGTTGAAAACAGCAAGTTTTGTCTACAAACACAAAAAAAAAAGCCCACCATTATAAGCCTGACTGTTAAATAAATAGCGATCATTTTCTCAACTAATGAATTTCCTCTGGTAAAGCAATTAAGCTACAAGTTATGTGTATTCAGCAAACAACGGAATCCTATGAATTCCATCATTTACAGTATATATTTGGCTGTCTGCCTTAATCACAGTACAGACAAAAATCACGGTGAAATGTGCACGTAAACGTACTGATTGACATCATGACTTCAATTTGGCCTGGTGAACTAGAATCAAAACGCAACTGGGCCTCATGGTTTGATGCTTATTAACTAAATCTATCGCTTAAACTGAGGCAGTATGGTTTTATATATATATTTTTTCTCGTGTTAATATTTTAAAAACTAACTCTGCCTTTCTCCTCCTGTCTCGCCTTGTCCTCTTCAGAAAAGAAATGGTTTACAGATGAACCAGAAAATGCCTACCCACGGAACATTCAGATCAAGCCCATGAGCACTCACATGGCCAACCAAGTCAACCAATACAAATCCACTAGTAGTCTGATTCCACCAATCAGAGAAGTTGAAGATGAATGCTGAACACAAGGGCCCTTGTCGCCAGAAATTTCTCTGTCAAAAGAGATGGGAAGAAGATATGAAGGAGTGATGGTGATGACGGTGGTGGTGAAGACTGACTCATTTCTGCTCACTCATTCTTCTAATCAAGGGTTGAACAGGAAACCTAACTGGAAAGGACCTCCTATGTGTATACCTTTAATGTTACTTCCATGCTCTTGGACACTGTTTTATTTATTAATGTATTCATAGAGATGTACATAATGACAATCAAATAAGGACTGTACAGCCCCTCCCCCCCTAGCACTTTTGGAATTATTTTGAGAGTTGACAAAAAAAAAAAAAAAAAAANAAAAAAAAAAAAAAAAAGAGTACTTCCTGTAATTCTTTGCAATAGTTCACCTCTTCATGTGACCAGACTCCATGGCTGAGGCGACTGGTTATTGGAGGATGAGGGTTGCAGCGATAAGCTAATCATACCATCTCCCAAAGATCCACCCAGATGTGTCACATCAAACCAGCTGGGCTCGTCGACTTCGCATCCCCCGTCTGCTTCTGTTCTATTTGCACTAAAACTGATGAAGTTACTTTCGGCAGAACAACTTGAACTATCAGATTCGCCCTCAAACGTCTCTGAAGAGAGGAAGGAAGGGAGGGAGGAAGGAAGGAAGGAAGGTGCTTGACTTTCAAAGGCATCCTAATCCTTTTCATGTCATTGTTTAAGGAATGCTACTTCGTCATGTCGAGCAAGAGCATTCAAAATCATATCGCAAAACTGAGAATGACACAGTGTTGAGAACCCTGTACCTACATGTCTTCTGTTAATAAGTCAGATCATAACGCCTGTGACTCTGTTTCAAGCTCCTATCGCATGATCCGTGCCTGAGCCCCGTCTACATGCCTGAATATGCGACAAGGACGGAAATGTCCTTCACGTGTTGACGGTACATACATACCGTGTGTGTGCATCACAGCCACGCGTCCCGTCTAACGGTGCGCTGATCAATGCTGTCATCTCTCCCCGCATGTGGAACCTCGGCTCTAAAACGAAAGTCAAGGCGAAAGGAAAAATAGAAGTCTGGATGGTTTGGATCTAATAAATAAAATTCAACTAAACTGAACCAAAACTCCCAACTATGATTGAGCCAAAGTGAACGTCAGCAGCGCACCCACAGTTTAAGCTTTGCTGTAATATCTACAGCAGAATTGGGATCATGAAGTCATGTATTATCTTTACGTTTTTGTCTTTTAAAAAAAAGTGAAGCATCTAAAGAAGGAAATGCCACATATTGCATAAAAGTGGGCGTCAGTGGGTCCTCCTTTGATGGGAGCAGCTGCCTGGCACAGGGCTGGCACAGAGGCAGAAAAGTGCTTGGATGTTCTCTGTTGCCAATCCAGACGTGACACACCTCAAACTCTCAGGAGTTAAGCTGCTGCGTTCAAACCTCTAACACGAGGAAAGCTCAATCATAGCTGGATGGAGGAGGAGCCACACAAACATTGCGAACAAGGACGCCGCCGTGGAAGCTGCGTTCGAGTGTTTCACACACGGTGACGCAATTTTAGATCCAGATCTAAGTGTGACTGAAGACGGCTTAGGTAGCTTTGTACTCCCTGAAAAATAAACTTCGCTACAAATACGCAGTTAGGCTTCAACAAATGAACATGATTATTTTGTATCCATAAGTGTCAATTTGTACTTATTTTTATAGTTGGGAAGCTAGCAAAAAGTTCTATAGAAAATAAAGAAAATATCCATCTCCATGTTAAAGCATTTTTGGTTTAAATATCTCACCATGTACTTCACACTGTACTAAAACAAAAGAAAGAATTATTTTTTTAACCCCCATTTTAACAAACTGCGTAGCACGTAGGCTAGCTTGCCTTGTGAAACTAGCATCTTCGGCCTGACAGCTCAACTCTCTTGACTGCTTGTAGAAATAATCAAGATCTAAAGCATCATCTAAAACTGGCTGCACAGATGAGCCATTTCTTTAACGATGTGTGTACTACTTAGCATCCCCAGCAGCAAACATGCAGACGGAGACTTAGACGCAAAGGAAACTAGATACTTCAGGAGGATGAGATGGAGAGTAGATCGAAGAGGTAATAATAACTATGAGATCATAGTTATTATGATCCTTCTGTGCACAGGCCAGAATCAAATGACCTTCGTTAGTGATGTTTGACCTAAATTAGGTCCCAAACGAGGGAGAAAAGTGCAAATCTTCGGCAAACTGTGCAGTTGTTTTCCTTAAAATATGATTTAATATATCAGTCTGTTTAGTGATAAAAGATTCTCCTGTCTTGGCTGTAAAACATTCTAAAAGAAACATTTTGGATTGTGGGAAAATAACAATATCGTGCTAAATATGTCGTGTAAATTCAACTCATTATATAGACCGCATTACGTTCTCAAACAAAATGATCTCAGCTTCAATGTCCGTCTATTGGGTGTGGTGCAACTATACTGAAGCCTCATATGCATTGTCCTGAAGTGAACTTTTGAACTGTGATTACATCGTCGTCACACTTTGTAGCAGATAGATTTCCTTTCAGAAAATATGTGAGTAAAATGTTTGTATAATTGGGTTGTTAACAGCGTACTTGCTAGCCTGCAAAATAAGGAATTATTAATATTTGGTAACGGCAACGACTCATTATGCATAGAATCGACAAACTGATTGTTAATGTTGACAAAAAGAAAAAAAAAGACAAATGTGTACTTTGAAAATGGATTCAGCCAATTTTGAGAACTGTAGGCGATTTACACAACCACATACAAGACCTGATTCTGATCTTTTGCACGTATCAGATATGCATTGTGAAGTTGTAAATGGTTAAAAAAAAAAATCAGTTTTGGGCCATATGCATATGCAGAAATAAATGAGATACGTATCAGAAATCCACCACGATCTAAATACACACATCAGAATATTCTTGCCATTCTGACTCATAATGTAATAAAATGCGTCACTTTTCTGCTTTATATGAATGATAATGGATAATACGTCTGTGGTGTTTATGCCAAACGTGCGCTACTGTACGATAAACTCTCTTTGCAAGTTGCAACAGTCCAATTCCCACCTGCTTCTGCACTGATTTCCCGAAAAAAGAACATGTCCCGATGGTGATAAACGTTCACAAAAATATAAAATTTTTCTCTCCATCTTTGAAAGCTGCAATAGCTTGTACTAATATTCTGTCATTTTTTTTACTCATCGTAGCTTTTAGTTTACATTCATCTCGGAAATGCGCGCACGTGCAAACCTGAGGTCTGCATCCACTGTGTAAACACTTGTGTCGGATATGGGCCACTTAAAAAATATGTAAATACGACGTCCAAAAAAAAAATTGGATAAAGGCAAAAGATTGGAATTGGGCATCAAGACCTGTAGTGTAAATCCAGCCTACGTAACACATGGAAAAGAGGAATCTGACCTGGTTTATCAGACGTCGCGAAGATGGAAGGTAGCACCAATTCAGCGAGGTTTATCAAACGAGAAAACATCCTTAATTTTACTGTTTGTATTACATTGTTTTATGGGGTTAACATTCCATTTTGTCAGCTTGCCAGTATGTGTTACCATCGTAAAATCCACACATCGTTACAAACTGTCACAGCTGCTTCCTGTTTGTTTACAGAGTATTTATGAATTCAGAGGTACTTAAATATGGCATTAAACGGTACATGCTGCAAACTTACACAACACAAACTCAAACTAATGCACCAATTCACTTCACTACACTTGATTACTGTGCTTTTTTCTACCTGTACCCTCATCATACATCATTCAGGCTGGACTGAGACGTCTCTCCTTCCAAACACCTTATCCTGTGTTTCTCTTAGATGTTTTAGGTCTTTGCGTTGTATACCTCTAAAGATTTTTAGAGTGGTTTTTTTTTTTTTTTTNTTTTTTTTTTTTTTTTGAAGTGCCATGAAAAAGTTAAGTTGAGCAAGCATCCTTCAGTCATTCAGCGACACAGGCTCGCTGTGTGTGAGCCTGTGTGTTTCCACTGTGAGAACAAAGTCTTATACTGGCATGGAGAACATCCAAGCCATCAATGCCTCCATGCCAGTACAGTGCCAGGCAGTGCGGGAGGTCAGGAGGGCCCACGTTAAGTCCCACTATAGCGACAAGTGGCATTTAGAAGGCCAGAGGAGCCGCTGGGGGGCAGAGAGATTCCTGCCCCCGGCGATCAAACGTCACATATCATGTCTACTGTATGTTTGGTTTCTGTCTGAGGGAAAATATCCATATGAAGTTAGTCCGTCGTGGATTCGTTAGATATGGATGACTGAAAGATGCACATGGACGCCCCCTGGAGGCCCGTGTCTGCAACGTTATGTGTCGTTGTCCACTTAACAAAATCAAAGACTATGATGCGTCATACGTTACTGTTACAGTATGTTGCATTATTTTTGTTAATCTAGTTTTTTGCTGTAAAGAATGGATATAATAACTTATTTGCTGGGAATTGTACTAGATATAATAGAATATATAATACTTACAGGGATGGGAGGTGGGACTTAAGTCTTAACAATACATTGAAATTGCATTTGGCAATTTTTATGGTTTTTTTTTTTGTTTGTTTTTCTTTTTTGAGGAAAAAGAGAACTTGCAATTTTTGTTAATTGTTNGTTTTTTTTTTTGTTTGTTTTTCTTTTTTGAGGAAAAAGAGAACTTGCAATTTTTGTTAATTGTTTTGGCTGCCTATCAGTTCAGGAAGATTTCAGGACATTGCTCTTGCGTATCGCAGATTGGATTTGTTGGCACTTCATCACTGCAGCAAACAGGAGTTTGACATAGCAGTCTAATTAGTTTGGATGTGTTCAAGATAAAAAGGAAAACTGGATTATTTGATGGTGCTGAGTTGATCTACCTGACTCTGTCAAATATAATCTGCTGATAAATATACTGTCTTGTACAAAAAGTTTGTACATAGATTGTACATGGTTTCTTTTTGTATTTTCTCAAATTAAAATGGATGTATTTGTGTTCTAAACGTAGACATTGTCTTTTTTCATCCCAATTAATGATATCATAACTAACAATACACAACATTTAAATAAAGTGGTCAGATTGCACAAAACAACAGATTAGACTACAGATTTCCAAGAAATTTCTTTCTTTCTTTTTCTTTCTTTCAGCACACATCGAAATGAGGGGAAAATATTTTTCATCTCTTTCCAAGTGCTCTTTAGTTAAACTACATATAGGAATTGGTTTTCATGACAAAAAAAAAAAAATACATTTTTCATCTATCAGGACTTTGCCCTTTCACTTATTCCAAAATGTCACAGTCAGCTTTGTTTCTACTGCACGTGGTGTGAATATTCCTGAATCCAAACATTTATTTAAACCACAGGTACATATACTGGAAATTACAGGCTTTGCTTTTATTTATTTATATCAAAAATTTGAAGGGGAAAAAAAAGTATTCTACAGATCTCTACAAAGGACTTTCCCTCCTTCATTTACTTCAAAATGCCAAAGTAAACTTCATGCTGATCGTGCATGTTCAGTAAGAATCACTGAATTAAAACATATCATTTAGTTAAACTATATATATTGGAAGTTCTTTGATTAATTTATCAAATTAATCAAAAAATAGAAAAACTGCATTTTGCATCTATGTTTAATTGATTTTTCCCTTTAATTACTCCAAAATACCACAGTAAATGTTCATTATACTCTGTGTACATGTAGTCTATGTGGTCCTACACCAAAATTATTAGTCATTTTTACTACTTAAGGTAGACTTAGTTTGTTGTAGCACATTTTCTAAAAAAGAAAAAAAAAAAATCAATCTACTCATATTTTAAAACTATATATAAAATTTAGTCCACATTGTCCTGAATTCAAATATGTCAGTTACTTTGACTATTTCAAGGTGGGCAAGTTTGAAAAGGGGGCTGAATCACACCCACTTAATCAGGAAGTCGGAGAAATCCGAGTTCCGAGGTCTGTTGAACGCAGCATTAGCCTACAAAGGCGTGCAAACAGAGGCAGCCTGGGTACAGAAATACACTACTTCACCAACTCTCTTACTAAAAAGAAAAAAAAAAAAAAAAAANAAAAAAAAAAAAAAAAAGCTGGATAGCAACACTGTCCACTGCATCGACAATTATCTCATAAATCCCGTTTACAGTCATTAATTTCTCAGTGAAAGCATAACCACAAAAAGGCTGCAAAAGGCTGTGTAAGCTAACAAAGCTAGCTTAAGCCTTGACCACTGCATCATAAAACCCGTTTCTTATC
Organism: Lucifuga dentata; assembly: GCA_014773175.1. NCBI lineage: Eukaryota > Metazoa > Chordata > Actinopteri > Ophidiiformes > Bythitidae > Lucifuga > Lucifuga dentata. Next base: position 16,087 of record VXCM01000265.1, read on the forward strand.
TTTGTTTTACACATGTAACACATCGCAATGAATTCTAAATACACACACGACAGTTTCTGTAATAACGCTGGACAAAGTAGTCGCTGTCAAAACACAAACAACAACAACAACAACAACAACGCTGTCTAAACACAACCAGATAACTAGCCTTGGCCATGAAGTACAGGACGACAGCAGAAACCGAAACGATGTGCACCCTCTATAAGTGGAAATCCCAATAATATCACTTCTTCATACAGAGAATATTTGTATTAAAAAAAATTAAGATAAAGTCAAATTAAGATAAATCTGTACCTGTCCAGCAGAAACGTTGAAGCTCAGCACGACTTTTCCAGTCTTCCATATTTTAACTCCTCGCCATCGGTGGACAGTTGCTCCAACATTAATAGACTGCCTTCCCTGGTTCTAAATAAGCCTTTCTTTTGAGCTAACTTCCTCTTTCGTCTTCCATTGTTTCGATTTTCTTGCAGAGAAAGTTGATATGGATGAACGAGGAATTGGTCATCGCTTGCTAATCGTGTCTGCGCGCAGCGAGTGAGACGTGATTGGCTGCACGCCTCAGTGTGCAGCCAATCACTGGTGGAAAAATTCGAGGCCGGATGTTTTCTTCAAATCAGATTTAAGGAGCCACAGAGGTCTGTTTTTTCACAATCCACTTAATATACCTACCAGAATTTAATGAAAGTTTACAAAAATTCAATAAAAGTGTTTTTTTTTTTTTTTAAGTTGCCGGCCACACCTTAAAGGAATTATTTGTTTTTGTAGCACATTAAAAATAATAAAATGGCCCATTTTCTTTTCTCCACAAAGTAATTAGTAAAATATAATTTAAGTCACTCCTTTGTGAGAAACTTAATATCCCAAGACCGACAGTAAATAGTAAAGCGTAAACAGTAAATTTAGTAAATTACTACATACGTACGATTAAAAATCAAAAGTTACTCATTGGATTTGCTGTGAAATTTTGCAGGATCTGAGCATGTTCATGCTGATCATATTAGAGGAGACATACCTGCTGCTGGTAGAAAACCGCATCCCGCTTCTACCTGAAGCAGCTCATCCTCTTTTTAAGCATCAGGAAATCAGGAAATAATCGTGGAAAAGTGCACGTCTGTCTCACAGACATGCACTCTCTAAACAGATAAAGGAGTAGCAAAAAAATTAAACACAGAAATATGCAGTGATCAAGAAATTTCTTTTATAAATTGGGAGAAGTTTCACAGTATTAGATGATGATATGAAGAATCAATCAACATTAGTCCCCCTCTCCATCAAAAACAAAGTATGTATCAGCACAGATCTCATCATTTTAGTACCACACAGAGAAAATCATGTGCACCCCTGTACATACAGCATGGAACTGACAAGCCTGCAGCCGCCCCGTGTCTGACCTTGACTCACCTGGGCTCAGATCAAGGCTCAGATAAATGCATATTGTATTTCGCCAATCCAAATCCTGTGGAGGGTCACCAACCCTGCGGTCCAAAGCGTGCCACCACTCTTATCCACTGAGCATGGCATTAGTTTTGATTTACGTTTACTGGCTTGCTATTAGCTGCTCCATCACTTTCACCTGTCAGACTGTCAATCATCGAGGATCCACAGTGATGGATGGAACAGAATTCGAATCCCATCCCAACCACATTGGTTCGTATTTCTCCTTGGAGATGGGGAATGTGACAGCGGATCACCAAAGGACATCATACCAGGTACTCTCACTGTGCTGTAATGTCACTGCTGTCAATATTGGTGCATCACGTCAGGTTCAAATCAGATATTGGGTATCTTAATTTGCTTCAGTTTAGTTATTTCAGGGGCAAATAATATATTTAGCCAGTAATTCTCTTTCCTACAAAGCGAAAATATGCCTAAACTTTATTAAATGCAGCAATTTTCCAAAAAATGACACAATCTACCTCCAGCTCTGCTGAAGTAAATAATGTGCTGCCTGTGTCAAGGAGACAGAAATATCTCCTGAGATCCTTCAAACATCACGAACAGCACCAATTCTGAAGTGTTATGATGAGGCAGGATGTGATGACCCACTCCTCTCTCATAGTCAGGAATTGGCGGACATCTTGTGAGTCTCTGGGCTCCTCCCACTCCTCCTCCTCCACGGCCCTCCGCTGAAGTGAGCAATTTCACACTCCAACGTCAAACAACCGGTCAGAAGGAGAATGTATGACCCTGGCATTTGTTCTCATTTCTCTCTCAAATGTGCAAACACTATTACCCTTGGGTTATCCTAAGTGGTGTGGTGAAGATTCGCAGCCTCTCCTCTTTTCTCCTGCAGACACGCCATCAAAACACGACAAGCGTCAGGAAGGGAGTGGGGGTAAAGACAGAGTGGGGTGGAGGGCGGGGGAAGCGATGGAAATGGAGCAGATGTTTGTGTGGCTGTTGATTTGTAGCCTGATAAGGCTGCTACACAGGCAGCTGGAATTGATGGCTTGTTAGTGAGGACAGGGCCCCTCTGTGAGATGTTTTCAAAATGATTGATTTACAATAAAGTGGCTCCGGGTGTGTGCACGCAGGCAGAACTGATGCAGATCGATCCCAGTGAAATTGATTGATCAGCCATTTAGCCTGGCAGTGTGTTTACCGAACGAAAAGGAGCAGGACTCTCCTCCAGGCACCTCTCCCCCATAAAGCAAAGGAGAAATGCCACCTCTGGGCCTGTCTCATCGCTCTGGCAGTGGCAGCAAAAACAAGCCGTATCAGAATATGAACCATAAAAATGTAATCATACAGTGAGAAATACTGGCATAAACGTTTACGATTGTGTACTTTATTCTGTTATCAACGTGTCCTTCTGTGACTTGGAGATACTGTGCCTTTAAAAATAATGACATACCTGCCCTGCGCAGGGTGGAGGGAAACCGTTTACTTTATCACGGTGTCACACTGAGACTTTCACGGGGAGGCACAGAAATAAGTAATAACACTAGATTTCAGTAAAAAGCAGCACGTTCTCAGCAGCACTTAAAGCTGACACGCCAACAACCTTTACCTGTTATAGCATTGTTGAGATGACTATCATACATAATGTAGAATAACCCTCAAGTATGCAGACATTTGGGCAATTTTTCCAAATAGCGCACGTAAGAGTCTCCCTGTACATTTTTTAAAGAGTTGTACTGATAGACAGCACAAGGACGATATCCATCATGTAACCTTTATGACTTTTCCTTACTTTCTCTCCGGCAAAACAAAGCTCTCCAACACTTTGCTAAGGACTGAAATCACCCGTTCACATCCTGTTATTTGGATAATTGCCAATGAGAGCAAGCTTTCCCGGTCTCGGGACGACACGCAGTGGCCCCATCGTGTTCCTTATTAACAATTTTACACAGTTGGTCGCAGCGAGAAGGTGTCAGAATGCCAATAATATTTACCGTCTGGTTTGTGGGGTATTCAGGGGAGGCTGAGTGTTGCTGATTCCCTGACAGAGGCTGACAACACCCCAAACCTGACATCCATGCAAATTGGCTCAGCGGAGGTCTTCTGAGGCTGTGAACCAGGCGACGGAGCCGTTCGTGAATGAAGTCCCGGACCAGACTCCCGGTGTGTGGGTCTTTCATATCCCTTATATTAGTGGCAAAGAAACTGCAGAGCTCTAAAGGAGAGAGTTTAGGTTTGCTTTGCTGATTTGACGTCAATTTTTTGCATTAACACCAAATGCAAAATTGACAGCGTGGATGTGGATTGGCTTTTACCTGTGACACACCTTACAACAACGTGTCAGTAACGGGACAACGATATGCTGATCAACAGAGGGAAATCTTTATGAATGAGCTTTAAAGGACCATACCAGTCATTTTGCATGTTTGAGACAAATATATTCAATTTTCATACATCTAACGTTACTGACAATCATTTCCTGGAAAGTGAAATAAAAAATATTTTTCCTACCTTCCAGACCACCATTGGTTCATTCTGGTACGCTATTAAAATCAACTTGTTGATACTTCAAACATTCTTGGGATAGGTAACCCATCATCACGAATAACATGTGTATTCAGGTTTTTTTTTTTTTTTCAAAGTTACGTAATTTGTAGCGTTTAAGTGCAATAAAAAGCTTGGAGTGAATGTATGTCTCCACCGGGGAATATAGTCCCAAAAGAAGACCTGCGTTTATTGAAAAATTTAAACGATTGTGACTTCAAAAGGCTGCGTAACTATTAGCAGGTGAAACATGGATTTTTAAGGTGGCTGTATCACTTGAATATTTGATTTTGAAAGATTAAGAGATTTTGCAAAATATCAGGAAAGCTAAAATACGGTTTTATCCTTTGGGAAATGATTGTCAGTAATGTAACATGTATGAAAATTGAATATATTAGGCTCAAATGCAAAATGGACAGTATGGTCCTTTAATTATCAGTGTTTATTTAGCGTGACACTGTGATTTCTGTGTTTAGATGCAGTCACATACATGTTAGATTTAGGATTATCCAATGTGCTTTTTTTTCCTCTTTTTTTTTTTTTACTGTCTACATGTTCACTATGCATACAATCAGAACTGGGTCACTTGGCATAAATTCAGCCTAAATTTGAGTTTGAAATCAGATCAAGGAGAGTTGTAGCAAATGTAGACTGGTGGCGTCTTCAATTTCCTGCTGAAAATAAACTGCCTGTTTCAGATGTCATTATGGGTCATTTAGTAAATCAATCAGCTCCAACATTTAAAATAATTTTCCTAAAGAACAGCCAAGCAGGTAAATGAAACTGTTGTCTTGGGATTATTGAACTCAAACTCAATCCATTCAGTCTGTAATGATTTTCCCAACATTGATGCAAAAGATGGTGACACCAATTATAGAATTTCCCTTTGACCTCAGACGAATTCAACCGGAATGTTAAACATCACACAAACAAACAAACAAAATAAATAAACACACTATCACCTCAAGCGTATCAGCATCAACATGTGTGACTGCAGGTCCATATGTGTGTGTGTTTGCATGTGTGACAGAGACAGATGAAGTCAGAAAGAGAAAGAGAGAGATCCAAAGATCCAGCCCCATCCCAATTCGGCCGTGATAATAGTTTCCATGATGGTGAGGCATGCTCAGCGCATCAGTTGTGGCCCAGATAAACAGCGATCCTTTACGAAAACAAGAAGGTCATTACAGCAGCTTGTCAAATCAATGCCCACTGTGTCCAAGTTGATTAAGCCGTCTCCCCTCAGCTCCGACAAGCCGTCAATAGCAGCAGGCCCACAATGCAGTGGGGGGATGGGGCTCTGTGACAGAGTCTGTGTGTACGTGTGTGTGTGCTGAAGCAGGGGTTACTCCCTCTTTCTCATTTCACACACACACACGTACACACACCTACGCAAGCACACGCACAGAACTCAGATGATTGGAGTGAAATACCCATCAGTCAGGGAGCCGAGGTGGACTAATGATTCCCTGTGCTGCCTATTAGAACTACATGACAACTCAATCCTGCTCGCGGAAAGAGAAATGGGGGAGACGGCAGTTGATGGGAGGGGAGCGGGGCTGAATGAAGACATGGAGGAGGAGAGGAAGAAAAGAAAAAGTGACCTTGTAGCAGCATCATTTGAGGCTGAGTTAAATTGGCAAGAGCAGCTAATCTTTACCTGGGGGCGATTAACAGAATTAAAGGAGAACAACAAAGGCACACAGGTTGGGTTGTCTCTTTTTTTCTGCCTGGCCCTGCCATTTGCAATTTGTGTTGAATGTCCTCTTCTGGAAAAGTTGGTGAATCTTTCTCTGTCGCTTGGATTTTTGTGTCGGACACACAAACGATAGGAGATTCCACTATGGAAAATTTCAGGTTATCATTATTTAATGCTGCAATTCATTGCACTCAAAACTTGGAAAGTTCCAAGTCTCAGCGTTTCAATCTAAATGTGTTCCAGTTCATAGATTCAACCTATTTTTTATTTTTTTTTTTAATAAATGGAAACAATTTTTTTTAACAGATTGAAAAAAAAAATTGTTAAAAAAAAATTGATTCTACAAAACCTTTTCACGACACAAAACCTACATATCAAATCAGTTATTCATATGTGCTGCCAGGTGTGTCAGGTGTGTTTTTAAGTCAGGTAAGTCAGTTGCCTGAGTTTCTGACTGGGAATTCCGAGTTGAATGACTGCTCAATTGCACCGATTTCCATGTCAGAGATCAGGTTTTTCCCATAATGGATCGCAGCATAATTGCTGGTGTTTTTACACACACACACACACACACACACACACACACACACACACACACACACAAAATCAGATTTTTCTGATAATATACTAACATATTTTCCAAATTATGTTATTTGGTGAAAAAGAAAAGTTTCTTTTCCTTTTGCAATTAGTTGGTCAAAAATATAAAAAAAACTTTGCGTGTAAAACTTTTTCCTTTGGTATGAAATAATGGGATACCATGAGTGGGAAGTGAATTACTTCAAGTTTAGCCTCTGCACTTGAGTTTACAAGCTTTTTTCCTCTCAAAGGATAATCAATATATTTGGAAAAACAGATAAAGTTAGGCCTATCAGCCTTTCTGAGAAAACACACAACTACTAATATGAAGTATGAAGGTTCATGGTTGAACTTTACACACACAGCCGAGAAGAAGTAAAACAACCAATAAACCTTCAGCTCAGGGACATTCAAAGCAACTCGACACAGCAGATCAATATTTTGTGCTGTTGGCATGAAATCAGCATATTCATATCAAAACTGGTAAATGATCCTGTTAAGTTTGTTGCAAGGAGAGCTCTGCTTTCACTAAAAAAAAAAAAAAAAAAAAAAAAAAAAAAAAGTATTTCCAGCACAGGAAGTATCATTTACATACAAAGAAATATCATTATAAACTTAGTGTGCTGGACTTTAATCACAATAAATCTGCTACATTTCTAAAATATCCAAGATTTCAGTTTTAAGATCCTGAGAGAAAAATCAATTAATTTTCTATCAAAATAGTTTTTTTTATTTATTTTAATTTTTTTTGCGGTCTGGATTTTTGCTGTTGTTTTGCTGATTTGTTTACCTTCCTAGGCACAGAAAACGGAAATTCAAAGATACTATTTTTCATCTATAATCGTGCTCTTCCTTCGTATGGAATTACATCAATTAAAGGGGTCATACGATACAGATTTCCATATTTTATTTTAATTTTTGCCCTATTTTGAAACATTTAAAAAGTTTTAAGATGAAAAAAAATCACATAGATCTACTTGTAATATTTCCTGTTTAAACTGTTTATCGACATTGCGATGAGATAAAGTGTTTGTCGTTGGCTGGCGACTGTCACTGCCCCCTGCTGGAATTTAAGAGGAGTGCAACTGGATTTCATCAGTGTCTGCTCCACATAAACCTCCAAATCATGTTCCCAGAAATTTAAAAAGAAGTATAGATTCAACAGTATATCATGAAAATCCACCAAAAATCTACAACGGTATGCATATGATTCATGTGAATATAAAATGAAATATTAAGTATTTCTCATAACTCATACTACTCCCCAAATTGCTTCTTTTACACCCACAATACACAAGATGGATGAAAGTCAATAAGCTACCTTTAGATGCTATTCATAGAGAGAAAAGACATACTTAAAACATGAGCACTGACCACTGATATTACTTCCATAAATGCAGGATTGCATGCAGTAAATAGCAGCTCACCTTCACCATATTCATGATTCAAGGATTTCATTTGTGCTACACTGTACCCAAGGGAGGCGGGTCATTTCCAAATAAACCGTCCCCTACACCATCTTCGTGGCGGCCTCCTGAACGGATCTCCCTAAGCTTTTCCTCGCCATTAGTCACAGCCGCGTGTCAAAAATCTACTGCTTCTCAACGTCAATGTCATCAGCCAAGGCCAAGGCAGAGAGGCTGCCCTCCAGAGGTAAGATCAGAATGCCTGAGGAAATACCACTGAGTCTGACATGCAACACGACACACTCCCCTCCTCAGGTCACGCTGTATGACTCTGGGGGCCATAATGTGTGTATTCATATGACATGTATATACGTTGTTTACAGTTCAAAGACATTTAAGATCACAGAAAACAATGTTCTGTTCCCGTCTTGATGTCGGAAGTGTAATTTCCTCACCCGCTACACTTCCCATGACGATTTAAAATGATAATCATATTCATATATAACATCAGCTAGCTCCGTGTGTGTGTGGTAGCATTTGTAGGTCTGCATCACTTAGCTCAATGTACAATAAACTGTTGGTTCAAGTATTTTCTTGTGCCTCAGTGGAGTCATTCAGATTTGCCCATGTGACAAAATCATCCTGAGGGCTTTTCTTGTTCCTGTTCAGTTGTCAGTTAAGCACAGCCACACACACACACACACACACACACACCAACCGTTTCACCCTCAGGATATGTTACAGAATGCAAGTAAATGCCAATATTTCCACAATTTTCCCATGAAATATTCGATTTTTCATGTCATGCATGTAAAATCAAAGGCCATCATGCTGGGCTGTAGGCTGCAAACTTTAAAATGCTAATGCTAATCTGAAATCTGAATACCATTCTTTCAAAATTATTATCTCTGGAAAAAAAATAGTAATAAACTTATTTTAATGGTGTTGCTGAAGCTATAAAAAGAATGTCCATTTTAATATTAACAATTATTAGTAATTTTAATACATTATATTTAAATAGATATAAGAAAATTAAAATAAGAAAATTGGGAGTTACATTTACATCATTAGGAACATTACATTTCTGTCAAAAAAATTCCTGTAAAACAATTTAACACTTCAAACACAAACAAAAACATGCTGCATTGTTGTCTAACAACATAAAGCCTTGACACTGACAATAATTAATATTCATAAGACTGCGACTTTCCAGCCCCTCAGGATGATTAAATTAATCATGCTAACAGGGTCATTTAACTACTTCATTCAAAACAAGCAATTCTCATGCGATAAATGACACAATAATTACGCACACAATCAAACAAGAGGACAGTGACAAGTGGAGGAGTGACACGCTCATCTGCATAAAGTACAATGAACGCATTTACACACGCACACACACACACAACAAACAAACAACAAATCCATGCAGGCAGGAATAACAAACACCGGCTAACAGAGTGGTGCAGCCAGTGCAGCTTTGAGTAGTAAATATGATTTGTGGCTACATGTTATTATTTAGTGTTATTCATCTTCTCTGTCGGTGCATATAGGAGGTAATAGAAATGCCAGCATGATGGCTGATTTACTTAGTAAAATTTTCATCTCAAGGCTTGCGAGGCATGATTGGAGCCTGTAAGAGTAACGGGAAATCATGCATTATGTAGGCGAATCTGACACGACCTTGAGACTTCTCAGCACAGATCATATGTTACCATCAGAGTGACCTTCCCATCCCGAAGATACATCTGATGTGTTTAAGGCTGTTTTACAATGCATTAGGAGGCCTTTACATGTGCTGAGCTCACTTTATTTGCTCATACATTTCACAGGAAGAGTTTAGTGTCAACACATTCACAGTCACCGAGTCACTTGATGAGACAAATGAGCCTGTAGAAACGGAGCGAGACAGCGGATAATGAGCATTTCAAAGCAAATTCCCACTTTCCCTTTTATTTCCCTCAATGTACACTACATTTGCTATTCAGTGAGCCCTCGCTGATTCCACCTCATCACGTATTCTCACCTGCTGCGATTGATTGACCTGCGGCTTGAAGAAAGACACAGAATGGATATAATTTTTCCCACCAAACGATGGGGCGTCAGGATCAATATTCCTACTGTTGCTTAAGCTTTCCCAACCTTTAGAATATCAGCTCCCATCGATCCCTCTCACATAATTGTCTACATTTTCAAATCAAGTTCTTTTTTATTTTTGAGACAAGAACATGTCCATGACATTTGAAATGCCTCGCGGTCTCGCTTTATGTTTCGCTGTAATACCCAAAGCAAAGGGCACAAAACAAATATTCAGGAACATTTTTTTCTTTTGTGTTTCCTACATTTCATTCTTTTTAGATTTTCACCTCTGGAAGGGAGAGTGAGGCCATGTTGTATTACCATATAAAAAGCCCCATAATTATAGGGGGGGGATGAAGACGGTTGTTCCCCTTATAAGAGGAAATGATGAGGCGGTACCATGCTCTCTGAAAGAACACAGTCCATTTTGATATAATTGGCAGTGGAATTATTTATGACATTAATTGCCACATTATCGACTGGCTGTCAGCTCCTGTGTCAGTCTGTCCATCTTTCTTAGCAGAGAGAGAGCTAGCTCAGCCTGGTGCCCACTGACAAGCTAATTACAACGCCACAGCCCTGAATGACAAATGCTACTCATCTAAGACCGAGCCCAGAAATGAGGGACGCTTCCCCCGCCCTCGGCTTCTCTGGATCAAGTGATACAGCAGCGTGTACTGCCAAACGTCTCCAGGTTTAGGGAGGGAGGAAATCTAAATCTCGCTGCATTCTCGGGCCTGTTTGGCTCTGCTATCGCTGGCCAATTGTCGCTCATGACAAGTCCAAGTCCTTTTTTTTTTTCTTCTTCTGCCTCCTTGGAAATTTGCATGAGCTGATGCCAGTCAGTCATGGTGCTGAAGGCGGATGTAGTGACAGGGTGACTGGTCTTAGTTCTTGACAGCGAGACACACACGGCTGTGCCTTTTGGGGAAGTGAAATGTTTTGTGCCACCGATGCAATATTAAACTCTGACTTACAACACTAAAAACCTGGAAATCTTACAGTATGTACATTAAAACTAGAGCTAAATATTTGTGATTTTAATTTCTTCAAAAAAAATTGGCAATTTTTCAGTGTATTTTGAATATCAGAAGAGGTAAAAATGGGTGAAAACCAGCAGTAACTGATTAGTACTTTGAGAAAACTCTGATATACATTTAGCAGTTTGTTTCCATTTTCTCTCTAAATCTCTTTTTCTACTCGCTTTCTAATAAAGATGTTGGTATCCTGCACTCACGACTAGTTTACAGTGAGAAGTGTCTTTTTAGAACAGGAAACAAAAAATTTGGAGGCACATGGGGACATAAAATCTGATTGATTGTTCGTTTTAAAAATCTAAAACTGGTAACATGAAAATATGCAGATTTGAATTTAAGCTTCTGGGAAATGCATTCTTGAATTTTACAGTGTGCTTAAAAAATTGGAACACGGCTTTATCGTGTTTACGCAATCACTGCTGCGTCTTAAAAGAAAGAAAAATGCAAACTTTCACTAAGGAGCCACTGGATAACATATTCAAACCTGCATTAAAAATAAAGTTTTTTTTTAACTTAAGATACATACAGTAGCAGTAAAACATGCTTAACTATTACAAGTACTTTGTTATGAAATTGATAATCCTCAAAATTTAAGATTTTTCATATGAAAAAGCCTATTATGTAGACGTAGAGCCTGTTTTTTTTTTTTTTTTTTTTTTGAAGATCAAAATATGGATGACATGCAGGTTTAATAAATTCTCTAAAACTATTCAAAATAATATTTGAAAGCTTTTTTTAGGAGATTTTTATGGTTTATATTTTAATGAATGTTGAATAAACTGTGAACTACAGCTGTCAGATAAATGTAATGGAGTAAAAAGTACAACATTTATCTCTGAGACATGGTAAAAGTAAGTAGTAAGCAAGTACAGTCTCCAAAAATGGGAACTTCTCAAGTACACATACTGTATTTCACTAGAGTACCTAAGTAAGTAGTACTTAAGTGTGCTTAGTAACTTTCACCTGACTATAAAAACAGTAAACACACTTGGTCCTTATAAAAGCATAGATAGACTCACACACACACACACACACACAGTCTTGTGTGGCTAGCAGAGAGGCCTGCGGGGCTACTAAGGCAGAATGTCACTGCCTTTGCTCTGATGAAGTAGCTCACCATTTTCAACCAGGAAGTTCTTAAGCAGCAGCAGCAGCATCAGAGCTGCAGGTCAAGCAGGGCGTCGCCTGCAGGTACATCTGTGCCTTATACCTTAATTAAGCTGCTGTCCGTGATGCCGGGCGTCCCATTCATCCCCTTACACGCACACAGACACACATCAAGCATATGCCTAGCTGTTGTTGCACGCCCCGCCCATCCCATAATGCAGTTTGTGTTGGTGTGGCAGCTTGGATTGCATTCCTGACGAGGATAGGAAGTGACACACACCAAACTCGGTCCCCCCCAGCCGGCTCCGGTGGCTCGGGGCCTGTCAATTCCAGCTCCGTCAGTGGCACTGGCTCAATGGCAAAGCCTGTGACACATGTCACAAAGTTTTAAATGTCTGCTCTTTTCAGTAGGATGGCTGGGCACACGCAGCAGCCAGGGGAAGGATGACATTTTGTGTTGCGCAGGGGGGGGAACTTGTTGTGGTTCCCCTCTTCCTGCCTCCTCCGGCTGTCAGCCTCAGTTTCCTCTGAGCACATCAAAACACAGACAAATAAACCTTGTCATTTTGAAACACCGGCACTAGTGACCAGACTCCTGAACGGCATGTCAGCCGGAATATGACCACACGGTCCTGTAGGAAAGAGTGTACAAGTACGTGCAACAGAGCACAGGTGCTATCACACAGACACACACGCAGTCACGCGCACACACACAATGTCGTAAATAAGCACATAGCTTTAAGCTCAGACAAATGAACAAAGATACAGACGCAATAAACAAACATGGCAGGAGGCTATCCGTGACCTTTCCTTCATCTGTCTGTGGATGACTGGCACTCAAAACTAAAGCGCCGCATGGCTCCGTATCGATCTCTCTGTCTCATCAGCGTGGTTTATTCAGGTACATCCCTTCTACGAAGAGGACAGTGTCATCACTCACCCGTTTCTGAGGCTGTAATGAGGAACAGCATGTTGAGGTGTTGATTGGCTCTGTAGGCTTCAAAAAGTCTTCCTGTGATGGACGTCTGATCATTAGGAAACGTTGCCGCGTGGCAGAAGAGGTAATTAATGTGAAAGCACAAGAGGAGCTTTGACAAGAAAAACACGTTAAACCTTTTTAATAAATTGAAAGATCTAATACAAATTGTACATAAAATCAGATACAGCACATGATTTGTTTATGATGAAATGACAGACTGGAATTTAAAAAAAAGATGCTAGGAAAAGGCAGCATTTTACCTGAGAACATTTTGATGTGGCAGTTTTACCGTCACGACGACAATAACAAAACATTCTTCAAATATGCACAACATAAAAACAACCGAGTAGCTTGGCATTTTCAATAATTATATTATTCATAAATCAAAAGATTGTTTCTATATGAAATGCTTGAGTGATTGATGAGTCGCTGTGATGAAGGTAAAATATAATTATAGCAACATAATCGATATCAACAAAATGGCACTATATTACAAATAATATATCAGGAATTAATAATCATCACTCTGTTCTTCATTGATAATAGAATGTATTTAGCTTTAAAAGCTGCACTTGAATGTGTCTAATTGTGAAAATAATTCACAATTAATTCACAATTTTGAATTGACACTACTCAGATGTACATATATAGAAAACTCCTGCAACTTAGATATTGATCTCTAATCGATCCCATATATACACACAGTGGCCATTTTATTAGGTACGGCTGTACAGTCTAGTGTAATCCAATACAACATCATCGCAGTAAATACGACCTCGGTGAAGTTGACAGTGTTGCCGCTGTCTCAGAGTGCTGATGATACGACTCTGTGGTCATTTTTGAAACTGTAGGTAGTTGTACGTATTGACAAATAAAATTAGAGAAATTTCCTTCAAGCTTTTACACAAACACCATCCTACCAAGTTGTATATACAAAGATTTAAAGGTGAAATATACACCAAATGTTCTTTCTGTAATTTATTCGCTGAAGATTCACTTAAGGTGTAGATTTGGTTAAAAATTTGGTAGAGACATTTTTATTATCTGTGGAAAAACAGAATCTCAGCTCAGCTTTAAAACGGGTTTCCAGTAGCTATTACTGGTATGTCAAGGCCCACCCCACCAGCTACAAGCACCCTTCACCCATTCATCCACTCAGATTAGGGTAATATAAGGAGTTATGCAGAATAAACAGCTCAGAAGTTACAGAGATTTATAAGCAATAATGTAATAATACTGTAGGATTATTTAAATTAGAAATGGGCTCTTGCTGTATGTTGGTGGGATGATCCTTCAAAGTAAAAAAATGTTTGATTTAAATGGGTGAAAGCATTTTAAAAGTATATAGATTTATATGCAAAGCATATTTAGGTCATTTCTAACAGTTCATTCTTATTAAATACTTATTTAATAAGCTTTTACGTTATTTTCATGACAAAAATTGTTACTCACATCTTGCTTCTCTCAAGCGCCGCCACCATCTCAGTCTAAAATTCAAAAGTCACCTTAGAGTTGAATCAATATCTCTTTATCATGTGTCAACTCAAACTGAACATCATGAGCGTCACAGAAAAAGGATTTATCACAGGACTGATATACTGGACTGCAAAAGTGTACCTAAAAAAAAAAAAAAGATGTGGCCACTGTTTTACTCTGAGAAACAAAACTAAAATATGCATAGATGATGCAATTCAGTTAAAGAAATTAAAAAAAAAAACAAAACACCCATCTTCCTCAAGTTATACAGCATACACTGATCACGTCTCAGGTTTGGGCTATAGAATGTATAGCCAAGCTGCGTGATGCTATGCATGTGTGTGTGTATATATAAGAAAGAAAGAGAGAGAGAGAGAGAGAGAGAGAGAGAGAGATGAGCCCATGTCAAGCCCCAGGTGTGTTACTGTCACCCCTTTCGCCCTTGATTAGTGGCAGTAGTGGACGGGTGATCTATCATGGCTGTCAAAGAAAAGCAAGTACTGGACAGATCTGTTTGTCACTTTCTATTGTGTGTGTGTGTGTGTGTGTGTGTGTGTGTGAGAGAGAGAGAGAGAGAGTGTGTGGTGGAGCTGCTGTTGATGCTTATAGGAAGTCATGTCAGCGGGAGCGTCAGAAGAGAAGACATTACTGCGTGTCTAAAGATGATTCTCCATGCATAATCATAACATAATGACATTAAATGTTATTACCAGTGGGAGATCAGGTCACGGCCCAAACCACAGATATAACCAAGTGCTTCATAAAAAAAAGATTGATTTGATTTGATCAGGTTTCTTGCAGATAAGTACCCACTGTCATGCACGTCCCTCTTTTTGTCTGAACACCTGTCCATCAGAGCTGGTCATTTCGGATGAATCTGTTACCTTCCGAGTGTTTGCCGTGGTATTCGTAGCAACACTTGGAGAACACCCCTAAAAAAAAATGAAGGAAAAGGTGAGGTGGTGATTACTTATAGTTTTTGACCTGAAATAGAAAGCATTAAATCAAGGAGGACCTCCCTGATGCATCTCATGGAGATATAACTTTAGTTTAAGCTGCAAAATGTTGAGCTTCTATGAGCGATGCATATTTAAATTAATCATTTTTGCATTTTATATACTTCATAAATGTTTCAACTTTTATAATCTTGTTATGATGCATGTCGATAACATGTTACAATACAATGCCATTGCTGATTATGACCACAGAACAGAGATAAATCAACAACAGAATGGTTTAAAAAAAGAAGGAAATTTGTGTTTTGGAATGGCCAAGTCAGAGTTCAGACCTCAAACCAACAGAGATCTGCAGGCTGTTCATGCAAGAAATCCCAGAAATAATAATGACTCATTTTATTGAGCTAAATTATCTATAATTATTCTTCATCACTGTGCAAGTCTGATCAGCACCTACAGGAAAAGTTTGGTGAAGGTTATTGCTGCTAAATGAGGTTCTAGCTGTTATTAAATACAAGTTTCACATCATTTTGCTAGCCTGGACTAGGTAGCTTCTTTATATAGATTGTGTTTGTCTACTATCATGATCCAACAACATTTGAGAATAAACTAATCCAAAAATTCAGGTCCTTCCCAAGGGTTCACTAACTTTTGCTTGCCAGGCTACAAACTTGCATTTCCAGATGACAAATATGGTCCATTGTGGTCACATGTGTTCACACTACACTAATAACAATACAGTCGTACGTGTCTCTGACTATTTTTGGATGATCTGATTCTCAGTGCCTCATGGAATATGTTCACACTGTATTTTTAGCTGTCCACTTCTGCACAGATCACCACAGACAGATTTAAATGCCAGTGAGAACAGGGCTGATCAGTCAGGCTCTGCTTCTTGTAGGGAATGAGAGGTGTTGCTAGGAAGCCTGAGCATCTGGTTCCAGAGAAAGACCAGCATGGCCTCAGGGTAAAGTCTTGACAGTAACAAGCTCACAGCCCTGCATACACCCACACTCTTACATCCATACACACACATACACACACTGATCCATCACAGTGAGCATTTATTACAACAATCAGCAGACAGGGGCGTGGCAGATCCGTGCTTGTGTGTGTGTAATAGGTCAATAAAATACAGCAGATTGATAAGGTATAATGACATTATGCTGCTTAAGACGTTATCCTAATTAAAACATCAATATTTGCCTTCTGTCAAAGTCTGACAAGAAGCCAGGACTTAAATCAAGAACAAATTCTTAAAACTAGTCATACATGTCAAGAAAGTCATGGGTAGTCTTGGCGGAATATCATTTATAGAAATCAGTTGGCCATAGCAAATAAATCTGTACAGCATGCCCTCTACGCACTAAGATGTCTGTCTTGTAATGAGAAGTGTTGCCGTCCAGGGAGAAAGCTGCCCAGAGCTCGGCGGCGGTGTTGCTCTAATGTCACGGTGCTCACAGTGCCACTTGANGAGAAAGCTGCCCAGAGCTCGGCGGCGGTGTTGCTCTAATGTCACGGTGCTCACAGTGCCACTTGATGAATGCGGTGGGCTGCAGCTAGGTGTCACCTCTCGCCAAATGAGGCAAGGACAAGTGGCATTAGTGCTGTCAATGATCCTCTGACAGGAGAACAGATACAGCTTTCGACAGGCTTTTTAAATAGACATCAAGTGCATTATAGCTGGTGGGGTGAAGGGNCGGGGCAGGAGAGGAGAGACTTATGGGAGAAGCAGTGTTGCGGAGGGATGAGGGGTGCTCCGAGCGCTAAGTCCAATCACATAATCCAAAAAGACGTTGTCAAGGGCGGGGAGAGAATGGCAACTAAGTGACAGAAAGCAGAGACGGGGACAGAGATACTGGTGCCATATTAGTGCCAAGCATATTCTGATGCCACCCTCAATTCTAACCAAACCTGACACATCGCTCTCTTTCCCCCCACTATCTCTGACTCTTCAAAGTAAGCTCAACCAAGTCGCACACACACACACACACACACACACACNCTGACTCTTCAAAGTAAGCTCAACCAAGTCGCACACACACACACACACACACACACGCAGACATGCTAACGCACACACCAGTCCCTCGCAGGAGTAGTGGGTGTTCTGTCAGGCGGAGGAGCAGTACAGCAACAGCAGCAGCCCACAGGCCCGAGGACAAGCTCAGTCAATCTAAATCTGGACTTTGTAGTGGAGCAGTGCTCATTTCCCCTCATAGCACAGCTACTTGAGGTGATCCAAACACTGAAGTGTGAGGAGCTGTCACCTCCGATAAAATCCGGGACCAGCTCCATGCCTGCCTGCTCCCCCGGTGTGTGAGGGTACATATATATATGTGTGTATGTGTGCCTCAGTGTGGCTGTGTATGTGTGTGTGTGAGCTTCGCTGATATAGAGGAAGAGGGAATGAATTCCAGCTGCAGTGCTTTGCCTGGGGATATAGGTGCCACGGCTGGAGACTGGGCTTGACACCACAGGACTCGGGGTGTCTCTGATCACATGGATGCCGGGCCTTTCACATATTCACAGCTTACCCGCTGAGAACTCTCTCATTCCATGAGTAGGGCCCCTTAAAGAGATTACCCACTGAGGTACCAGAACCAAGGCTCCTATAAGACATTACCTGGAGGGGATATATTTGTAGGTTGCAACCAAAGCCTTTCAGAGATAACCTTCACAGATGAAAGAACCACAACTAAAGGCCCCTCAAGACTTCACACTCTGCTGAGCTCGTCACTAGCCCATGGGGGCCGAGGAGGATTGGAGGGAACACATTCTGCGATTCTCCAGCACTAATCACAAATGTCTGGACGACGTGTGACCTGTAACTCTCCAGCGGCGCTATAAAAACACTATACCTGTGATCAAAAGCATGAGAGGAAGAGTGAATTAAAGGGGAAAACAAGCGAACAGTGGATGATGTCTGTTTCCCAGTGGGTGACAGAGTAGGGGANGGGTGTATCTTAATTCCGTGTGCAACCTGGCTCAAACTCCTGCTACATTTCAGCAGTTTTGTGCATAAACACATTCCAGTTCGCCGCATTCCCTTCACAGCGAGAGCTCGCTCTTATTACAAGAGAAGCAGAGAGAAAGATGGGGTGATGGGAGACAGAGGGGGGAATAACTAAGCCAAAATCTCTCTTATATAATGCCTTCTGAGGCCCGCTCATGCCTGTGGGGTTCTGCCTGATGAACTGATACTTAATAACAAGTGGTTCAGCGCCAAACCCGGTAGTCCTGGATATCCTCTGTGTCCCACGCCACGGATGAGCACACTCGAAACACCCACAGTCACAACTTACATCTCATGCACACAAATGCAGATACTACACACTACACAGCACACAGTGGGAGCAGCTATTAAAGTGACAGATTTTTTAAAAAGTGATGCAGAGGCTAATGTTTTCCACTCTGCACCTTGTTGTTTTTTTTTTTTTAAGAGGAGTAACTAACCCTCTTGTCTTTATTAAAAGACCGTACAGTTCACATCTTGCATCTCCCACTTGGTGAATTCTGCAGTGTAGGTTCTTTCTCAGACAGTCTGGTCTTTTTAGAGCTGATTACCCAGAGCATGTGTCCTCTCTACGGGGGCTTGATGTGCCGCTCTGCCACAGTGTGAGTAAACTAGCTGTACAAAACCTCCTATGC
>VXCM01000265.1:37500-191835 GCA_014773175.1 Lucifuga dentata
CACTACGTCCTTGGGTCCTGAGCAATAAACCTGCTGAATTTCAACTTCATAGAGTGCCAGGTTCTAGAGATGTTGGTGCCACAGACAGACAGACAGAAATATCTGGCTTTATAGTTAAATATATTATGCTGTTTTAATTTTTTTTTCCCTAATTTTTATGGTGTAATATAGTAGGGAATATGTGTTGAACATAGTCAAAGTTGCAAAACTTTAGGTTCACATCCACAGAAATCTATCCAATAAGACAGACCCATTGGTCCTGAACTGCCCTGAAAGCTTAATTTTTGATTGGTCCCTTATTTCTGTAATAAGTCAAGTCAAGTCAAATTCATTTGTATAGCCTAGCATCGCATATAATGTTTCAAAGGGCTTTACAGACCCACACATTAGCGGTTCCCGACCCAGCCCAAGCTCTCTAAGAAGATGAGNTCAAAGGGCTTTACAGACCCACACATTAGCGGTTCCCGACCCAGCCCAAGCTCTCTAAGAAGATGAGGAAACAGAAACCCCAAAAACCTTATAATATAAGGAAACAGGATTACATCAACATGTAACACATTTGAAATTAATCACCTACACATGCACAAAGTAAAATGCTATCTGTGTTTTTCAGGCCATGGGTGTTGTTAGCTCAGGCCTGATGCAAATGGCCAATCAGGACAGAGTGGGCTTTTTGAAACTGGGCCTTAAAGAGACAGTGCTTAAAATGGCCTGTTTTCACTCAGTGCGCACAGTGTTGCTGCAGCAAGGAAGAGTACAAGAGGATGAATGTGTTTTTCTTTTGTACGTTAAAACATTGCAAAGTTTTCAACATAGACTCAAACAAACGAAAACAAGAACACGGTAATCTGTACATGTCCCCTTTAAGTATCCTTTAGGTAAAAATTACCTTTAGGGGAAAAACTACATACAGATCATATTCCTACAGAAAGCGAAGTTTGTAATCTTATATCCTTGCATCCTTAAAAACTCCTTAAAAACCTTCAGGATCAAGATTTACACTCATTTTAAAAGAAACCATGATTGAGCCAAGGAGCTCAGAAAAGCTGTCTATGTCTGTATATATATATATATATATATATATNTTTTTTTTTTTTTAAGGGTTTGAAGCATTTACCCTGTTTGATTTCTTTTACAAAGTCAGGAAGGTGGAGGTCAATCAAACACCATGAAATAATTTGACAAAAGATGCAAGCAAGGATGTGTAACAGCTGCAGAGTGATGTCACACACATACTGTCCAGCTGTTTCCCAATAAAATACACTACACAGAGACAGGAAGACACGGTGAAAAACAGGCTGTACTTATATTGTTCTCAGCCTCCATGAGTTCTACTTCAGGATTTTATTGTCTTAATCACTTTCTTCATACTATTGTTCATAATAGTCAAGACACCAGGTTAACTACACCAGATATGGAAAATGTTGTTGAAGTTCTGGAAGCCATACACTCTGTAAACATACTGTATCTGTCCAATACACAACACACAAGTGATGCACATCTGTTCTATGTCACGCACAACACATGAAAAACTCCACAGTGGAGGTTCTGCAGCATCTGGAATAATTACTTGCCTGCAAACCCAAAGCACTGACTGCATACATGTACAGGAAATTACATGCATTTTTGTTCTACTACAAAATTGATTTTTGCTTTCATCACTAACTCTAATTTACTTCATTTTTTTTAGATACTTCATTTTTTTCCCCACTTCCATGAACTATGAATCTTGTTATACAGTAATAAGAAAAGCATAAGTTATATAGTTTTTGCATTAACAAAAGAAAAAAGAATAACTTGTGCTCTTTTGTTGGATCATTATGTGATATGCGACACATAATTATCCAAATGATTAGAAGAAAAGCAGCAATTCTGGGAATTTGGAAAGAGTGGACTTGATAAATTGCTTATTATCAACTAAAAAAAAATGCAGCATAAAACACATTTATATAAGCAAACTGACTTTGGCGATGTGTACATTTATTTACATGATGGAATAGTGACAAAAATAGGAGGGAATGTCTCTGTTTACATGTGCAGGCTAAACTCTAATTATTTGTCTGTATTCCAATTAAGGCAATCATGCAGATAAAACATATACATGGACAGAATTAAGAGGATTCCACTTTTTGCTGAATGCACAAGACATGTTGCGTAATTGGGCTATGAGGAGAGTCTACCAGGTGATGAAATCCATGCTGATGTGGCTTATGCTGATTATAACGTTTACATGGCTGAATAATTACCCCAACTTCTTTTAATCTAAATGTGGTGTTTACATGGCATTTCCAAGTATAATCAAAGTTTTAATGTGCATGTACATGTACCGACTGTAGGTGAGACAAACTTCTGACACCATGAGGATCATCTCATTATCATTTTTATGACTGCGTATTTTTCCATCAAAGAAGAGACTAAAGGTTTAATGTGACAGTTTGTAACTGAATCCATGCTGACTCTGTTGTGTCCATCATTTAACCTCTCTTGGGTCCCAGACAAAACTCCTGTGTGTAACTTTGAGAGTTAAAGTGACATTTGTCCTCTCCCAATAAAAAAATATTTAGTCCATTAAACATAAATAGCTGTCATTATGATGCATGCCCTGGGCTCAGGCCTTCCCCGTTCCCCTCCTGGCTGTTTACTGCGGCCAAACAACTGCAGCGCCTGCATGTTCTCAACTTCAGCGTATTGATTAAACTTTTAAATGGCTGCCATATAACCCTGGGACATCAGGAAGATTAATTTGCGTCAGTGTTCATCTGTAATTCATTAGCCATTTATACTCTCCACATCCACACAGGCTATCAGGGAAATGCGCCCCATTTTTCAC
The DNA here is from genome assembly GCA_014773175.1 of Lucifuga dentata. Lineage (NCBI taxonomy): Eukaryota > Metazoa > Chordata > Actinopteri > Ophidiiformes > Bythitidae > Lucifuga > Lucifuga dentata. The sequence continues at coordinate 40,331 of VXCM01000265.1, forward strand.
GCAGGCAGAGGCTGGGGAGGAGACAGGGAGAAGGAGGGATGGAAGGAGGGCAGGAGAGACAGGAAGGAGGGGGATTATACTGCCTGCAACAGAGGTACTCTAACCAGCTAAGAGCGCTTTGCCAGACCATGTGGTAATTATCCAGGAACTTTGATTACATACAAAAAACAATTATAAAAATACACACTAAGGGGGATTTCAGATCTTTAGTTCAATTACTTGGTTCGCAATTAGGGAGTAAATTCTTAAAATGTAGCATTTTTCCCATGGTTTCGTTCTGTTTTACATGACAATATTTCTAAGTGGACCAATTTGCAAACAAATGCCACGTGTGAGCAAACTGTTCCCTCATTAGTCTGAATTCTTGCGTGGCATTTATCTTATCAGGAGCTCGAAATGGACAGGTAATGATATGTGGATTGACCATATTTTGCGATGTTAATAATTATCTTTTTTCTACCCCAATGTACCCAAAAATTGTTTGAATGGGAGTCAAGGAGAAGGTCTGGAGAACAACTTCTTGATGTATTTGCTTTTCAAAGACATGCTGTCAGACATCTCCATAGAAGGATGATGATCGCCTATGGTGATGTGCTTAGCCAATGTTTTCCGTTCTGAAGATCCATCTGGTAATAAATAAATTGGCGATATGGATATTTATTAAATAATTACCTCCACCAAGGATGTTAGTGATCAGTGTTTGTTTTTCTGTTGGTAGGATATCTCAAAACGTTACGGATTTGGATGAACTTTGGGATAGATAGATACTGTTGAGAGAAAAAAATTGATTAAATTTTGGAGGTGATTGGATCATATACTGTAGGTGATCTCAGTCCAATTGTTTTCATGTGGCACTGAGTTTGATTGCTGTGTTCACATATGCCCAAACACACTGAACTTAAGGGGATCACGCTCCAGGGTCTGAAACAAACACTCAATACAAATTAGGTGTGGAACTGCCCGAAAAATACATGCTGGCATTTAACTGAAGTGTGTTCCTTTATCTTGTCCTGGATTATTGGTAAAACACCAAGTTTCCACCTATCAGCCACAACATTAAAACCACTGCCAGGTGAAGTGAATAACATGGATCATCTGGTTACACTGGCACCTGTCAAAGGGTGGATATATTAGGCAGCAAGTCAACAGTCAGTTCTCTAAATTGATGTGTTGGAAGCAGGAAAAATGGGCAGCGTAAGGATCTGAGAGACTTTGACAAGGGCCAACTTGTGATGGCTAGACGACTGGATAAGAGCGTCTCCAAAACGGCAGATCTTGTGGGGTGTTCCTGGTATGCAGTGGTCAGTATCTAACAAAAGTGGTCCAAGGAAGGACAACTGGTGAACCAGCAACAGGGTCATGGGCATCCAAGGCTCACTGATACGCATGGGGAGCAAAGGCTAGCCTGTCTGGTCCGATCCTATAGAAGAGTTCCTATAGCACAAACAGCTGAAAAAATGAATACTGCTATGACAGACAGGTGTCAGAACACACACAGCATGGCAGTTTGCTGCGTATGGGGCTGCGTAGCCGCAGACTGCTCAGAGCACCATGCCAACTCCTGTCCACCACCCAAAGTGCCTACAATGGGCATGTGAGCATCAGAACTGGATCACTGAACAATGGAAGAAGGCCTGGTCTGATGAATGACGTTGTCTTTGACATCACTGGATAGCCAGGTGTGTGTGCGTGGTTCACCTGGGGAAGAGATGGCACCAGGATGCATTATGGGAAGAAGGTGAGCCGACGGAGGCAGTGTGATGATCTGGGCAATGTTCTGCTGGGAAACCTTGGGTCCTGCATTCATGTGGATGTTACTTTGACATGTAGCACCTACCTAAACATTGCTGCAGACCAAGTACAGCCCTTCATGGCACCGTATTCCCTGATGGCAGCAGCCTCTTTCAGCAGGATAATGCACCCTGCTACACTGCAAAAATAGTTCAGGAATGGTTTGAGGAACATGACAAAGAGTTCAAGGTGATGACTTGGCCTCCAAATTCCCCAGACTTCAATCCAATTGAGCGTCTGTGGGATGTGCTGGAAAAACATGTCTGATCCGTGGAGGCCTCACCTTGCAACTTACGGGACTTAAAGGCTCTGCTGCTAACATCTTGGTGCCAGAGCTGTTTTGGCAGCATGAGAGGGACCTACACAATATTAGGCCAGTGGTTTTAATGTTGTGGCTGTTCAGTGTAAGTTGCTGAATTGATTATAATTTGCATTTACAAACCAGACTAATGACTTGCAAGTCATTAGTGTCTATCTTGTCTAGAAAGAGACTATAATCATTACCTTCAATGGATGAATATCGTATGTCAGACTTCCCAGACACTTCTCATTTGCTGTACAGTTTCAGTCATGTCCATTATGTCTTCTTTCTGCGCATTCTGACACATTCCTGAGCTTTAATTCATCGTGAAATACAATATGTTTGCCTTTACTGTAACAGAGCGAACTTTCACTGGGGGTTTATTTTTGAAGCAGCTGTGGGTGGTTTTCATATATTTGAGTGGAAGAGTCCAGACCAAAAGAGAAAGAGCTTAGATTTAAGAACTGTGGGCATGACTCAGATAAAAAAAATAAAAAACAAACCCACATAGAGAGCCAAAAAAGTGTATAAAAAAGAGAGAGCGACTGTGTGAGAGATGGAGAGTTGAAAGATTTGCTGTTGCCCCAGGCTGATAGGCTGTCAGGTGAAGGTTGCTGGGTCATGACTCAAACAGGCCTGATCAATAAAAAGGTTGATTTTGCCAAATGATTCTCAAAGTGCAACTAACAAAAACTCTTTGTCTGTGTGCAGCAGCAGCAGCAGAAATTTAACACAGGATTTTATAAATTTTTAATGCATTTAGACATTTATATGCATCTAGTATATTTTGGGCACACAGTATATAGAAAATGACACTCCATCACTGTCAGTCTACTAAATGGTTATAACCAAACACTTTAAATTGAGTTTGCATTATTCATTGATGGGTGAATTACAGTTATAACCAGATAAATGCCTATCAGTCTTTGTACTTCCAATTTATGAGGATGAGAAGGAAATTGAATTCTGGGGCACATAAATTTTGACTGAAGGAAGAGATTACCGTTGTGGGGGGTCTAATGAAAAAATGCTGAAATTAATTTTAGTGACATTTATTCCACATAGAGCCAGGAGAAAATACTGGTTACAGTAGCTCTGGAATGTGGAGATAAGAGGAGGGTGGCGTAAGGCGGGGTAGTGAGCCAGTTTGCAAAGTCCTAAGTCCCCTTGGTGGACTCTCAAGACGCCCACTATCATCTGGCCAACACGCTACACAGCTGACAACATGCATCTTGTATAGGAAAAAAGTGAAAAGTCCGCTGTAAGCACAATAATGACAAGTGGGTTATTGAAAAGGTTTGTGTATCCTTAAGGGCACATGAAACCACTAACGACAGCGGTAATCATAAGCATTCATTTTCTCCGTCAACATGTGGATCACAAATCACCACGCACGTACACCGCACAGCATGACACTGATTGATTGTGTTCCTCATTACACCAGGATTTTTAATTAAAAGAAACGCACAGATAAGTGACTCAAACCTCTGACCAAAAGGGAAGGAAAAAGTGAAAACCGTAATTAGAGATTTGGCTGCGTTCGGTAATGGCGCTGTTAATAAGAGCGGATGGCGAGTCGCTCAATGAAAGTTTAATCACTGGGACAGGATTCAATAACAAAAGAGCGTAATATTAATCACCAGAGAGTGATAACTTCACTGCTCATCTCTTTGACATTGGAGGAAGGGATGAATTAATGATGCTCTCCATCCGAACACATTAAATAATAATTATCAGGCAAAACAGCATGAAAGGGACTGCATAATGAACCCCATTGTCAGGTCAATTACAACCACATAAAACTGTTCAAAGGGAAGTCGCTTGTTACTAGATAGCCAGACTAGAAAGGACAACGGTGGCTTTATCAGTGGAAAGTGTGAATGAGCTGTTCCTCATTTTATCAGGTTAAAGGACCATACCAGTAATTTTGCATGTTGAAACCCATTAAATATACCCACATGCAAGTTTCAAAACATACAACTGGATATTAGTTTTCCTATTTTTTTTTTAAATTGGTGCTTAAAATTCAATGTTTAAGGCTGCAAACGTACTTTCGAATGTAGAAGGCATGGTTATTTTTAATTTCTCAGTGAAAGCTTTCTTCTCCTGGGACTATATTCCCTGGCAGAGACATACATTTTCTTTCATGCAGGTCCTGGACCGGTTAAATAAAATTATTTCACCAAAAACTAGCGTTGTGTCTGCTGTGATGGATTACTTATCTCAAGCACATTTCAAGTCTCTACAAGCTAATTTTAAATGAATACTGGAATGAAACCAATGGCAGTTTGTGAAGTTGGAAAAACAATTTTAATATTTACCAATCTGGTAGTATGTTTCAGGAAATGGTTGCCAGTAGAGTTATGTATATGCGAGCTGTATATATTGGACTCAAACCTGCAAAATCACCGGTATGGTCCTTTAAAATTCAAGAATTGAAGCACCGAAATTCTCCAAACATGCCTAAATACTTTCAGCAAGGCATTCAGCAGGGAACAAATTGAAAATTGGTTAGCAAAAGATAAATGACACAACAATGACAGTGTTTTGCTGCCTCTAAAGCAATGCCAGTCGCTAAGAGCCATGTTAACTAAACTCAGCTACACAGAGTGACGGACTTAACGCATCAGTGGACAAAATGCCACATCACTACCCGTCAGTGGCAATCTCCATCAAAGCAAAGATGGCTAGCAAATTTGGTCACAACGGGAACTGCTACTGGAGTTTTACACATGTATATAAACATGTTTATAGCAAACATATTTGCTATATGTAGTAAATAGGGGCGATACAGCCTTAACATAATGTCATGATATCGACATTCACGGTAATAAGAAAAATATAACACTGAACAATGTTTTATTAGTGATTGCAAATTGGAAAAATGTGAGTAAAAATGGGAGGTTTTCATTTCAATGAAAGTGGAAACAATAAGTAAATAGTGTAATATTTTAGTTTGTAAACATTACTCAGCTAACCCAACTTTCAGTAGCATAAAACACAAATAGTACCACCAGCTACAGTGACCTCAAATTTTAAATAAACAACAATGCATAATGTAAACACTGAGAAAAAAAATACTATTAAAACTTAAAAATAAAATTACCTTGAATTTTTAGGTCAAATGTAGTGCAGGTCAGGCTTGACCACAAGTCCATGGTTGAGGCAAAGAACTCACCTGAAGTGAGCATAGCGGCTAAGCTAATGCAGGCAGAGCCATTTTTGAAAAATATTGCCATATTGGGATGTTGTTTCGTGGGTCAAACTTTTGCTAAAGTTACTTAAACCTTTTTGTTTTTTTTAACTTTTGAACTGGCGTTTATATCTTTAGCAAGATAAAAAAAAAGTCACTGTTTTTCTAATTTTGCTGACAGGAAGTACAAGTAGCTAATGCTCTAGCTATGCTTGACTGAGTCAGCTTATTTTGCATTGCAAATCAGTTGCTTGTTTCTCCTCCTCACGCAATTTGTCACTTTCTTGCACTCGGGCGTTTCTGCTTGAGGTGGAGAAACAACTTTACTGGTCTCCACCATTGGCTGTTAGCTAGTTAGCCTTCTAGTCAAACCATTTCCAAACAACAGAGGTAGCTAGCTCCTTTTTAGGAATTAATTAGTCCGGCGCTGACCTGCTACTTTGATGCAACCTTGATTCATTTCTTCTTCTTGTGCATGTTATGACAATCCATCAACATGTCATCGTACCACAATATCGTCAATATCGTGATATGACAAATTTTTATCCTGTAAAAATTACACTGGTGCTATCATGAACAATATGGCACAGACCTATAGCATATATGCATTATTTTAATGCTGTACCATTTTCTTCTCTAATTACATAAGTCAGCTTGATATCTAACTACTTCTCTTTATAAATACACATCAATACGACACTCTCTTAAACAGCCTGGCAGCCTCCAGCGTGACACATATCAATACTAATCTGTCATCTGGTTCCACAGCCAGCCCCCACAGACCCTGCCTGGCTGCACCTGTCTGACCACGAGAGCCCAGGGTTGACGGTAGTCCTTCACACTTCCTTCCCCTGCAGACATCAAACACTTATTACTCCACATCCCGGCTCTGCTAACTGACTGTCCTGTCTGGGCCACACTGGGACCCCATTATTAGAGTCATTTCAGTGCCCATCCTGATGCCTGTTAGGCAGTTCTCTACCTGGGGCTCCTGCTCCCTGCCTGCCCGACTGAGTGCCTGGCCAGCCGAACAGTGATTGGACATGACATGGTGACAGAAAACAGGAGAGAAAGGCAATAGAAATAAAAGAATAGAGATAGTAGAGAGAGAGAGAGTGACAGAGCTGGAGAGAGAGAGGAAGGTGGGTATGTTAGCCAGGGCCCTTGTGGCGTAGGGTGTGCCTATCAACACGGATGAGCGTTAGCCAAGAGCTGCATGTCACAATGATGGAGGGACTGGATCACTCACATCACAGCATCATCTGACTGGAAGATATCAATCTTCAGGCCTAATCCAAAAGGACGTGGTAAAATATCCTTTAACAGTGCCACTGTGTCCCCTGCCTCTGTCTCCCTCACAGCTGAAAGTGTGTGTAACCTTCATTGTTGACCACACATTTTCACATCTCATTTCCTGTCTCTCACATTGACAGTCAAGTTATGATTCACTAAAAACTGCCCGTATTCTGTATTTTTTGTTTTATTTTAAGGCAAAATTTAGGCAGCAATCTGTGATCGAAACGGAAACAAAAAGGTCGCTACACCACCAAATCAATCAATTCACAGGTCATATAATGTATGACTAACGCAGAAAAAAATCAAAGTAATTAAGGTCTGATTACTCAGTAATTTCATAAATTCAACAGAAAACATTCTGATGTCACATTAGGTTCAGTTGGCAAATACACAAATCGCTGGTTTTTCATCAAAGCAGAATTTACACTTAAAAATAAGCATTGCTATTTTTTTTTATTCTAAATTATGTACAAAAGAAAGTGTTGATGGACTTATATGAGCATACAAATGAATATAAAATTAAAGGTGACATTACATGCAGCAGCATCATTTGACGGCAGAATTTAAACAGATGAACCCACAGTAACCAATCAGGTGTGAGACAGAGGTGATGATAGGTTTGTGTAGTGTGGAATATTTCATACCCTCCTGTCCTCACTGTGCCCCGTTCAGACGGATGTCCTCACTGTAACTCTACTTCTCTTAATTAATATGACATATACCCTGTTCATATGCAGGGAGCGAGGGAGGGGACAGGGCGATGAAGGTATGAGGGAATGATTAACTGTGGATCTGTCCCTCCCTGTGAGGAATGATCTCGCCTCTTCTGCTCTCCCCGTTCCCTCCTCCTCCTCCTCTCTTCATTTCCGTCTATCTCACTCTCCCTTGTCTACGTCTCTCTCTCTCTCTGCATTTCTTTCTGTGCCCTCCCCTCTCTTAAACTGCTTTTCCTTATCTCTCTCTCTCTCTCTCTCTCTCTCTCTCTCTCTTCCTCCCACCTACCCTTCTTCTCCCCTCTCCTTTCCCCTGACACTCTCGGACTGTCCTCAGCCCCTTGCACATCTCCTGACAGGTAGAATAATAACGCTCGTACATCACTGCACCGAAAAGTCCAATAACCTAAATCTTCACTTGCCACACACCCCAGGACTCAATTACTTTATTGACATGTAATCTTCATAAGGGGAGAAATATTGAGCATGTAAGGTCAGCCGGTTATGAAGACATATTATCATATTATCTGCATGAGGGTTGTAGGGGCTAGGACCTGACAAAGCTAATTATAATGGTACATGTTTCAGAGCTCAGAGCGTATTATCTGCTTGGCTGCTTGGTTGAGTCACAGCTGAGGTATAGAGGGGAAGGGGATGAGATTTCAAACCTAATAGGGGCTGGATGTCATCTCAGGGCATGGGAATTAATGAAGCCAAATATTATCGACTGCACATCGCAGCACTAATATGCTTGATTTGTTCATTGTATTTCTCAGGATTACCACGGCAACATAGTATCATAACACAACCTGACTAAGAAGGCAATTTCTAAATCTGGACAATGACAAAAAACTACTGCATGAGCAGATCCTCAGCCAGAATGTCAGAAAGGGTTAGAAATGGCTAGAAGGCTAGAAATGCTTAAAGGGTTCTACGCCCGTGGCTGCATCATCACTTCTCTCCCAAGGTTATCTTTATATCATCCTTTCTGTTCCACCATTAGTCTCTACTGCTCAGGAAAACAACAGCACGGGCAATGGTAAAAGTGGCTGTTCTCTGCTTTACCATGACTGTACAGTATATTCCAAAGGAAAAAAAAGAATATAACGAGGCTTGTTAGTTTATCCAGAAATACAATAGCTCAAAGGCACCAAACAAGGAGTGAGTTGGCCTAGAGATGCTGCATCTCAGGGTCACAGTGTGCAAACAAAGAATCCCACTGCTAGACTTGTGAACACGTTCATTTCACCTTATCCACCACCTTATCCCCTATCATTACTAGCCAACTGTGTGAATCCTTAACTCAGATGTAGAGAAACAGAAAATGGCTACAATGGTGCAGAGTGGTTGGCCAAAGCTGCTGAGGATTATATGTTAACACTAGCTAAAGATGTCAAATGGAGAGCCATGTTTTAGTTCTCTTATGGTACCGTAGCTCTCCAGACAATTAAAAGACTGGAAATGCTTTATTTCTCTGTTCTGTGTACCATGTTAGCCCTATTATATCTATGTTTGCAGTTAGAATTAAATTATGAGGCTTGATATGATCCTCCATTTTTAAATGAAGCACATGTTTGAGATACAACCATACACAAATTATAAATACAACATGATGCATATTCCAAGATCATTTTCTTGAGCTAGTATGATATGGTTAGGGCAAGTGGGTAAGAGGGTTTAGTTTTAATGCATATTTGTCCTTAGGGGAGCAGAGAAAATAGTCTTTTAAATCACAACAATCTGGGATGAATTTATGTGTTTGACCAGAATGACTCAGTCAATCAAATCAAGTTGCACTGCAGCGACTTAGCATTGCCAGAATCTATCTACTGATCTAATTATGATGGTGAGATAACTTGTCTACTTATAGAAAACTGCTCCATTTGATTTATCAGCAAATTATTGTGACAGATTACAATGTTGTTTTGTATTTTGTAGTATTTTAGATTAGCTGTTTTCATCTTGTTAAGCTTGAATGTTGATGCCGGTACAAATGTAGAAGACCTGATATATCATGTAACTGAGGGAGGAGGAAACATGTAAAACAAATGTCAATTCAATAAAATAGGAATATCCATTTGACCTCAGTGTCCTCAGTGTTTTTTTTTGTTTTTTTTTTGGGTGTGTGTGTGTGTGTGTGTGTGTTATTTTTACTCCTTTTTTAGTGTAATATGGAGTGTTGAATATTGCCAAAGCTACACCAACAGAAACAGATCCAGTAAGACAAACCCATAGGTCCTGAGCTGCTCTGAAAGCTTAATTTTGTATTAGTCCGTTACTTCCATAAGATGGCTACATCAACATGTAAAATTTTGAGTGAACCATCCGACACAAATAATAGCCCACAAAGCACAAGGCTAGCAAGCATTTGGTTTCCCAGCTCAGGCCTGAAGAGCTGGCCAATCAGAACAGAGCGGAATGTTCAGGAGGAGCTCTTAATGAGACAGTACCTAAACCAACCTGTTTTCACTCAGGTGTGCACTGCAGTGATAAAGTGGATCGATAAGTGCTTTTTTTTTTTTAAATTAAACCTGGAAATCCATATAATATGTCCCCTTTAAAGTAGGACAGGTAACATCTGAGACGCTGCTCATTCAGATGGATGGTGAAGCCGAATTAAACAGAAGCTCAGATCCACAGCCCTGGAATATATGGAATAATGGTCTTCCCTTCTCTTTACAAGCAGAAATTCCAAACAGGCCTTTCACAGAGCATATTGCAATGAATAATCTAAATGGCACTTAATGTGAGCTATGCTGATACTCTGACAATCGTTGGTGTTCAGACATCACAGCTTAGTGGCTCCCAATTGTATATTGATGCCAAGGCAGTTGACAATAAATCAGTGGATTCACCAGTGAGTGAGAAAACGTTTAGACAATGACCCAATGGAGCTTACCGTAACTGACAGATGAGTTCAGCTCTTTTCACCACAATAGCTTTGGAGCACTGAGAGTACCTGGGAATGAGTGTGTCAATGCATTTCTGTGTTCGTCTACATTATTGTATAGAATCAGTATCTCCAGGGTCTTTATGGAAAGTCATATCACTTTTTTTTCTTTTAGGAACATCTGTACATTTACATTCTAGCTTTGATTAAAAAAAATAACTTCTGGTTGAGTAGTTCGAAGTCGCTTAAGAATGGATCACAGATTTTACTAAAGCCCTTAGGAAAATAATATATAGATAGACAAATTTGTACCATAGTACCTAAGAAATTGCCAGCAACATGAAAGCGACTGACAAAAAACTTTAGCACATGGGCCTAAACTAATTGTGTTTGTAACACAAATAATACAGCTACATTTCAGATAATTAACTTCATATAACATATCTAATTTTCACTTGTTTACACCAGCTAAATAAAAATATATTGATGCTCAGGCTCTATTATGTATGGTAGAGGCAGGTTCTGTTTCTCTAGAATCTTCTTGGTCTTTCATATGTGCATGTATGCAAACACATGCATATGAAAGCTTGTATATCCTCTTCGCTAATATAGCATAGTTGTTAAACCATGTAAAATGTGTTGTCACAAGCATGATAAACTAGCCGCAAGTGAATTAGAATCTAATTTGTTGGAACCATTAATGAGACCAGCATTAAGGCATGTTTTCATCTTGAGCGATTAGTGTATGAGATCAGTTATCTTCGAGTTACTGTCTACACTCTATTCAAATATACAGTATATATTTAAAAAAAACCCTCCCTGATTAGGATATATGATGTTACACAAACTAACAAGATAAATATGTTTAACAAAATGCTGTATCTAACTCATTTTTAGGGACATTTTATATCTCTGTAAACACCCCTGGTAATACACAATAATTACAGAGCTATATGGAGTTATTGTGGCCCCCTTTAGGATGACAAGTTGTCTAGCATCTGCCAGCACGTTAGTGGTTATTCATCAGAATGAAGGGTAGAGAGTCCACTCTCACAGACACACTCCGACTGCTTGCTGAGCAATTTGTTTCAAGGGGAACTGACACAGAAGAAAACTGGTGGACCCTACATCCATCCTGCTGTAAAAATATCCAAAACCATCTGGCAGCTAACCTCCATCCTAAATTACCATGATGGACTTCCATCTTTGGAAACCAGGAAGGCTACAGTAACCTGCTCCAACTCCTGAGTAAAAGCAAGACTGGACAACGCAAACAGGCATCTCAGTTGTCCTAAACCGCAACTACAAATCACTGTGAAAGATGAATAACAGTCTGACTGCATTTGCAATCACAGAATTTGTTTCAAAGCTGATTCTATCCGTATGGCCGAGCCACTCGGGCTGATTTATGTTCTGCTGCTTTCCTGAGAATGACCAGCACAACTGGGAAGTAGACCAAGGTCCAAAGCACCGGCGGTATGTTATTCCAAGTGGGTTGGGTCTATTTTGGCAGGAACTTGTGTCCTTGTCTATCTGTCTGACACATTTGGAGTCAAAGCCAACTTATTGCTTCAAACTTACATCTGTTTGTGCGTGAAGAACTCTATATGAGAGAGTCCAGTTGGGTTTGTATCATCACAAATAACACACGCTTGTCTGTAATGTTCACAGACAGTAAAGATTTAAGAGGCTCAATTTTCTCTTTCTGCTGAGAAAATGCTTAAAGTTTATCACACATAATTAATTTCAGTGGTTTTGAATGGATGAGCAGAGTTCATGACTATGATCTCAAAGTTTCAGTTTCGGTCTATAAAATGCTTGAAGTAATGTGTTCTACAAAACATTTCAGCATTGGATCACTTTGTATCACGACTCTGAATTATTAACTATCAACTAGCAAACGTCTCATTTGATCTGTGAACTTTTAGCAGCATTATAATAAAATTGCCTGGATCGCTTTCATCAAAACGGTTTCAGCACATTTGCAACTTGACTAAACTGTCATTTAATACAGCAGAATCAGAATATCAAAGAGGGAAATACTTGGCTTTATAAAAATAGTGAGATGAACTAACAAACAAATATCTTGGAAGTTGACAGTGTCATCTTTCTGCTTTAAGTTTCTGCTGTATACGTCCAACATCAGTTTAAGAAGTCAAGACACTCAGGAGACTCTTTCAGCTACATCAAACGGCAAAGTAAAAACAATAGTGTCACTGACATTTCTCCAAACCCGGCACAAACAGAATTATTCAGGCACGGGGAGAAGAGTGCCATCCGATAACAGAGATAATGACACTTGGTGGAAAGCAGCTTTCTCAAAGCAGTTTAGAACTGACACGTCAGAGTTGAGCAGTAACGACTGTCATGGAAGTTGGGAGGGGAGGTGGGGACGGGGTTATCCTGGCATTTTAATCTAGCTCTGCTCTGAAGGAAACGGCATAGAGGTGATTTCCAGGGCTAGTAATAACAAGGACAGGCCTACCTCCAAAAATGAGCTCTCATCATTTCTGGTTGCGGACAGTGCGGCGTTATGTGGAGCCACGGTGAAGGATTGCAGGCCCACTTTGCCTCATCCTCTCTCCCCTCATCCATCTCCATAGGCCGCCTCTAATGGATATTCATGTTGCCGAGCCAATCCACTCCAGGGAGGAATATTATCACATCATCTGACTCCGATAAAGGAAATAGAGCCTGTCCTCATGGAGGAGTACATAGCACTGTGATATGCTGCAGGAGATGCACTGCCACAGAATGGATTTATTGTGACTGTGACTGAATTTTCAGGTTCTTATTCATTCAATACAAAGAGTTTCAGTCAGAGGAAATGTATTATGGTACGGGTTTGGCAATTAGCTTCCTGCTGCTGCCTGTTAGAGTCGATCACACATGCACAGACACATTCTAACAAAATACTACACCGTAAATAAAATGTGTAAAAGAATACAAATTCAAAATGTCACTTGTTTATTAGTTTAAGAAGACCAGGGAACAGAGGCTATAAATTACTTATCACACTATTTATTCCCCTTGAAAAACCAAAACATACTTGTGTATAAACAATGCTTGTTTTGTGTGTGGAAAAATATCCAGACAACCTATAGCAGTGGTTCTCAAACTGCAGTAGATGTACCACTGGTGGTACTTGAAGTGCCCATGGTGGTATGGACATTTCTGCAGAGAATTAAAAACAATTAAAATCTATAGAAATTCTGTTACTGTTAAATTATTTACAAATAAGATAAGTTTAATTATTATTCTAGTCTATCCAAGAGATAGATTTCTGTTGAAAATAACCCAATTGTGTGCACGGCATGGGGTAATCCATAAAACACAGTGCCAGATTTAACATGTCAGCAAATAGCGTCACACAACCATGTTCCTTCATTCATGAATGCATGATGCTGTGCAGTTGCCATGTTCTTTTAAAAATGATTTATTCTTTGTGTATTTTTGTTCTGTTCTACATGGCTGTCAGTTACTTGATAAATCTTCTCAATTTTCAGTACAGCTGGTTTGCTGAGAGGTCATACAGATGGTATTTGGGTCAAAAAGTTTGATAACCACTGGTGTTAGGAAATCAGGGAATTCATTTTCTCCCCAAAAGCCAAAGCGTTTGTGTGTTAATACCTTATTGAAAAATACTTATTTTGACTGTAGGAAAGCATCCAGACAACCTACAGGTTTTATGTCTTTGCAAACTACATAATAAGTAATGCATCTGGCGGAAAATGTGCACGCTCACAAGGTTTGATCTGAGATGGCGACAAAATACCCGTTCATTAGACACTAATCCTAAACACCTCATCAACTCAGACACTGGTAAACACTCCAAAGAAATAAAAGCTTCATTCACAAGTACTTGGGAAACATTTTTATGAAGTAAAGTCCCGGGAATAAGGCCATGTCTTTACTTTGTCAGTTCATCTCGTGGAGACGGGTGCACAGGCTCATTCAACACTCTGCATGGGCGTATAGCTGGCAATGTGATGTGTTTATATCATGTTCTCTGACAGTATTTCCTCATCATCTGGGTGATGTTGAAGGCACACTGTCTCAAGTTTGATAATCTGGACCAGTTTGTGATGGTGGAGGAAAAGCTTAGACCTTTCTCTTTCCATGTGCCTGATTTGAGTTGTGTAGGGGCCAGTGCGAGTCTTTGTGTTTAAGAGTGTTTATCAGGGGACAGATCCCGCTGGTATAACCATTACGAGGCTGAGTGAAATGTCTTGCAGAGCACGTACGTGTCTTTAATGGAAAACGTCAAAGGTGCTCTGTCTTTTCTCACTGAGGACATTTCCATACTCGGGGAACATACCAAGCGATTGCAAAAAAAAAAAAAAAAAAAAAAAAAAAAAAAAAGAAAGGAAATGTTATTAGCAGGATGATGAGAGGTTTCGTTCTAACGACCGAGTGACATCAAACAGATCTGATGTATCACTCATGATAAGACTGAGAAACAGCTCGGGAGTAGAGAAACAGATGTCTGATGTAATGTATCTGTTAATTTAGCCAAAAATCAAATGTGTGTTTGCGTTCACAAAAATACTCACGCTTGTAGTCATGACAGCATCTCTTTCATATGGTTAGCAATAACATCATCAACATCATATTAGAGAATAAGCAATGATAAACAGACTCTGAGGAACTATTTTTCTGTTTTATGCTCATCACCATTTTAACACCGTCAAACTCACTTTTAGTTTTACCGAGTGCATGCTGCAAAGAATATTAAGTCATCAGTCAAAGCAACAACCTTTCCCTTCATAATGACAACAGCTAAGTTTCAACACTAGCAGTTTAGTCATCCATTAGTCATATATCCCATCCAGATGTCTGGTGGAGCAGAGGAGGGGAGGAGGAGATAGCAGCAGGTGTAGATCTCTCTGAGCCCAGCTGAGCTCTAAAAGGCAGTGCTTAGCACCCACAGCTCCGTCATCTGGCCTCTCCCCTGTCTCCACCAGCCTCTCGACAGCCCATTCCTCATCATTTACCCCTTTTTGGCAAAGCCCAGAGCCTTTCTAATGGGCCGCTCTGAATGCTTCCAGATGTTTGTTTATTTGTTGTGCAGCAACTGTAAAACAGTTTACTTTTAGTTTGGATCTGTTCCCGTTGCTCCATTTTTGGGGTGGGGGTGGGGTGGGGGCTGAGGGAGTAAGGGGAATGCAGCAGGAGTTGTGGCGCAGATCACCCCGACATGTAATGAAAGCAAGCCGCCAAGCAAATGTGAGGCGCCCCATGGGTGTCGTCAGGAAGGAGTTCTTTTGCTTTGAAGGCTGCTTTTCTCTGGGGATTTTAATAACTGTTGTGCACCGTTTAAGATACATACATACAAAGTAGCTGGAAGCAGGCCCAGAAGAACAACATTAAAAGGGTCCATGGCTCATACTGTAAAGCAGACATTTTTTCATTTCTGTTTACTCTGGTTATACAAAGATATCCCTTTCATTTACTCCTGTCACTGTTGAGCGATGGCCTACTCAAATTTAATCTGATACCTGTAAAAAGCATTTACAAGAGCCTGGCATATTTACTGGAAGATATAGAAAAAAAAATCAAAGGTATTTCATTAAAATTTCTTCTGTGCACATGAATATATCAATCAACTATCCTCCTCATCTATCTGAACCACAGTTATAATTAGATCTAAATCAACTTGTGAATCACACTTCAAAATATGTCAAACAAAGAAAATGACAGGCTGGTAATAATAACCCAGCAGATTGTTTTGCATGGAACACACTGAAATCATAATTCCTTATGGCAAGTGGAATAGTGAAGTATAGTGCTGTCTTCCTGAAGAAACACACACTACTTTAGGCTGGGACTCCATTTTGGACTGTTAGATTTAGACTTGAGCTGACAGGAAGACCAGTGCTGAGCGTAAGAGCCGGGTTGACAGTAGTGGAGGATCCTCAGGCCCCTCTGCCAGGATATATACTCCACTCCACTCTGTGTCACGGCTTCACAAAGACATACTGAAGCCCCTACCTCTCTCCTTCACTTTGTCTTTTGTCTTGCTCGCCCTCATTTTAAGCCTTGTCTTCTTTCACTGTTTAACACTGGCCCTCTTCCTGTCTCTTTGTCTCACCTTTATCTTTCACAGTCCTTCCCTCTAGTCTCCTTCTGCTATTGGTTTTCTGGGGAAAAAAAAAAAAACACTCAATTCACTGCTACTACAGCACTTCTCTTTTCTGCCCTGTTTCACTCCTTCTCCACCAACCAAGTCAGGGGCTAATCCTGGTGTTCTGTCCACGGTGTCCACCCGTCTCTCTCTGGGCAGTGACTTGCCAGCGCTGGCCTCCTCTGGGAGCGCTGAGCCGCTGTAATTACCTCTGGCACCCAGACTCTGGGGCTTCCATACAGGTGACAAAGGAGGTGGGGTGGGTGCCGAGGGTTGAAAGGAGGAAAGGGAGATTCATTCTGTGCAGCCGACAGCGCTGATGTCAAAACTGGTGCTGATCTCCACACTGCTGCAGAAGCCTCAATAACAAAGGCCAATTCATTAGCCGTCACCAAAAACAACGCCTGAGATTCTGTGGAACGTGTGCTGAGAAACAATGTCACTGTCACAGGAATCGTGTTTCGATTCCACTTTACTGTAGTGTATTGACTCGATTCATTTCCATTTCCACTTTTACGATATAGTAAAAATAGTCCCTTATGCATTTCTTTCATTATAGCAGCACCTTATAATATAGCAAAAAAACCAGATACAGTGAAAAACACAGGAGATACAGTATCATCTTAGCCTGAAACTAATTTTAAATAAAATATGTGGTAAATTATTAATTCACCGTGAATCAAGAGCATTGGAAAAATTTGGTTGCTTTGTTACAGCTTTGTTCTCTTTACCTTGTGAGTCACTGTGACCGGCTCCCACACATATAGCACATCAAGTATGTTTGAGAAGTGTAGATTAAAAAAAAAAAAAAAACCNAAAAAAAAAAAAAAAACCCAGAGAGCCACAGTAGTGGCTGGAGCCAGGGACATAAAGAGGAGGTGAAGGGCGAAGATGAGGGCTGTGTTATCTAAGACTGCAGCGCTGCATCATAAAAATAACAAATGGAGAGTGTCACCGCTGCTCAGATCTCAGACGGAGGGGAAAATATTTCATGTGTCAGATCCTCTCACCTTTAAATGGACTGTTCTTAGCCAGGTCTGATTTTGACAAAGCACAGGGCTCTTCCTGTCCTTACATCCGGGGAGAGCTGCCATTGGTCATGCTTTCATGACATAGTTCTGTCCTTGGCACCATAAAGTGGGAGGTGGGCAGGTGGGGGGGTGGTGCCGCCTTATCTGTGTAGGGTAGAGATACTCACTACTGACCTCTCGTGCTACTGCAGTGGCGGTCAGCCTATCAGAAGGGGTTTTTGCATTGTGATGAATGCGTTGGGCACAAGAGCCTGACTTCAGGTTAAAGCCATTTGACAAATTCAGAGGTAACAATGTCAAGCTGACTGAAGCCTGTTTACACAGTCAAGGTAACTGCAAGGGGACAAATACAGATTTCCATGTTCCCTCTTTCATTTCGGGGACTATTTGGAAACCTTTGCAATGCTTTAATGGGGAAATACCATATTGATCCATTTGTGCGCTCCCTTGCTGCAGCCCTGCTGTGCATACTGATTGAAAATAGGCTATTTTAGGTTAATTATGTTTTCAGGCCTGTGTCATTTATTCTTTTATCATCTACAGTTAAAATGAAGATAAAGGGTGAGAAAGATACTTTTAAAAGATGATCACAACTAGCCTACATTATTACTTTAAAATGTGTCTTTCTAGCGCTTTTATAAGGTTTGTTGATTTTTTGACATATAGAAAGCTGAGTTGTAGGCAATCTTAGGTTTAGTATAAGGGCAGATTATGACATAGTGTGATAAATGGCTCTGGTTAGAAGATAGTGACACTGTGGCCTTGTTTATGAACTGAAAAATCAAGAATTTCTATTTATCAGACTTAACTCTCTAACCCTACCTGGAGAGCAAACACATAGACACAGAAAATGCTATTGCTAATGCTAACTATTGCATCTAGTATTGCATTAAGTATAAAACAGGTCAAAATGTTTGTTGGTGCCAAAGTACGAGTATATTTTTTCATGAAGTCTCCATTGAGAATCTGCAACGTACACACTCTGTGGTGCATTCTTCCTATAGGATACAGTGTTTGATGTTAAGGATTTGTTACTCAATTACATCAACTATTCTAGGTCAACATGAGGCCTAAACAATGTCTCATATCAACAGATCAAGGATGGTTCATATTACATACATGTTCTCCCACGCATGCATTCAGAACAATGTTAACCTAAATTACTCAGGTTTATTCCCAATATCAGCACAACACACAGACGAGAAAAGATCAATAAGAACAGATACCATAACTTCAGCTCAGTCTCAAGTTCAAGAAATTCCCACTCCTGCATCTATTAGGGTTATGACTTTACTGTATTTACATAATCCATTGGCTTTGCTCTTATTGAATGTGTTGCACTATAATATGTTACATCTTGTTTATTTTTCATGGAATATCTGTACAAACTGGCTGACTGGAAAGGTTGTGAAGTCCAAATGAGTGGGAAGAGCTTTCCTTTATTCTTACCTTTGTGGTTTTTGGCATCTCTGGATCCTTGGGGAAGAGGAGTGTAGGGTAAAGGGTAATTCTCAAATCTGGGCTCAGCAGATGGCTATGAGAAAGGACAAACACACAAAAAAATTGGAATAAATATTTAGAGGAAGGGTAGTTTGACAGTTTGAAAATAACCGAGGAACATAAATCCTTTGTGATTGGTCCAGGAAACGTGGGGAGCACCCCCTCCTGTTTTATGACATAATGTGGCAGGTCAGGTTTCATTACTTCTCATGTTGTGGAAGTAGTAGGAGGTATATCGCCTGGCTTTGATGATCTGATCTACTACCTGGTTAGGGGGAAAAGGTCAGGAGAGCCCTCACCTTCACTCAGCTGTGACCTCACGGTGTGGCCAACTAAAGGGTAGATGTCACTCGCTCCGAAAATCCAGCGAAATCCGACACATGGCATGAAATGATCTCTCTACACCAGCTTTTGCAACTAAAATGGAAATTTACTATTTTTTGTTTAAATAACTATTCTAATTTTAAGAACCATATTGGTGGTTTTTATGTTTGGGCCCAATAAACATTACCTGCATAATCGTTACCTTACTGTCAACCTTTATCAAAGCAAAAAAACAAACAAAAAAACAAACAAACTGTATTTTAGTTTTCATGTTACTTTCCCTAATCAAATCCCTTAATCTTTCAAGCTCCAATGTAGAAGGCAGGGTTGTTTTAAAAAGCAGTCTTTTTCTCCTGGGACTATATTCCTTGGTGGAGACACAGTGTACATCTTCTTAGATGTACAGTAGCTCCATGCTTGCTTAAATTCAACAAAAATAATGGTGTGTGGTTCACTGTGATGGATAACTCATCTCAAGCATGTTTAAAGTCTCCACAAGCCGATTTTTATAGCATACGAGAATGAACTAAAACCAATGGCTACCTAGAAGGTAGGAAAAAGAATTAATAAATTTACTGCTCCAGTAGTATGTTTTTGAAAGTGGTTTCCTGGAATGAGCTATTGATTGCTTGCAAAACCAAAAGTTCGAGTTAAACAAGTGTGACAAAAGCTGCCACGAGACAGAAGAACCAAAAGCCTGAATCGCAGAGTATGTTTCCAAGCAGATCAAGAGTTTCTTGTGTTGTTGGTCTTTTAGTGCACTTTCAAGGTCCAAAACATCCTCTTCCTTCCCTTAGCCTTTTAGCTAGTGGAGCAGGCAGTTTATCATGACACAGCGATATCTGATGCCTTTGCAGAAATACTTTTCTTTCCTGCAGGAAGGAATTCACTGGGCCTTTAATCATAGCAAGAGACTCAACTGACAAATACATATTAGAGATGGTTTGGAGCTGCATTTTTCCCACTTTTATTGTTGTTCCTCTACATGCCCATGCATAACCTTGAGAAATGGAATGGTCTGCACTGTTAAATGGAACCATATTCTTCATGGGCAAAGAGAGCGCTGTGAATTGAAAACAATCACATAATGTGCTTTCAGATAGCATCTCTGAAAGGCATTAAGGTCTGGCCAGCATGTGTCTCATATTACACCAAAGAGAAAAAATGGCAAAATAAGCCCCCTTTGAGACAGTATATGCTGGTATGCTGTACTTCTCAAAGAAAAAGCTCGGAATAGAAATATTATTTGACAGCAGACCTGCTGCTCTCAACCTTAAATATTACAGTTGAATACTGTACTTGTTAGGATTGTGTAATACAAGAAGTAAATTAAGAACACTGTAAGTAAAAGCCACACAATCTCTAAAAACGGATCCTAGAATGGGTCCAACTGAAAACTACCATCACTCAGCACACCTTCAAAACACAGGATATGATTGTTATTAGCTGTTCATAAAGGGCACACAAGGATTCTATTTATGGCAATGGAGTTGTGAGTCCTGTCTGTTTGATCTACCTCTACGCTCCTCGGAGTCACTGTTGAGTTGCGCCCCTGTTTCCCTTATTTCCTGGCCTGCTTGAAAGATCAGAAGCCTGGGCCTCTTCTGGCCTCCTGGCCCCACAAAGCCCCTCCTAATCCTGCTTCTTGCGCACAATTAATCTTCCTAGTTACCACATTATTAACACCACCACCCACAGGCTACGGTGGAAGGGTTTCTAGAGAAGAAGAAGTAGGGGAAGGCTTGTTGGGGATACTGGATGAAGTCCTGGGATGCCACCATGCCAGTCGCCTTCGTCTTCAGTGGCACCTTGCTGTCAGTATCACCACCCAGTCCTGTTGCTAAGCGTGATGCTGCCACCACCTCAATATCACGCCTGCTGATCAAACATTCACTATCTTACTGAGCACAATTATTTGACACCACCCAGAGAACACCAATCAGCCAGCTTTTCCATGTCCTGACCCTCTCTATTCTCCACACAGACCTTCCTCATACCCCTCAGCATCTGCACTCTTTCACTTTGCTCACTGATCTATCCAGAAGATGAATAAGCAGCCATGTTCATGATGGGGAACGGGAAAGCCCATGGAACAAATTAAGGAGAATTTAATGTGAATGACATTAATAAAATTCTTTCTTTTCTCGCTGTCTTTAAGAGAGCTGACAGACCAGGTCTGGCTTTGCTCACTAGTTTTAAGACTTTATAACAACATCAGGGATTGCTTACAGATGAAAAAGTCTCACTCATTATGAAAAGAAAATTCAATCAAAAGAAAAAGAAAAGTGAAAGATCATTTGACATTTGGCTGGAGATAATGGACTTTTGGAGATGTATGAAATATTCATAGCACCTGCAACAATAAAGTGACAACATTTCCTCCTTTATTGCTGCATATAAAAACGGTAAATGTCCTGAACACAATGCTTTTTGACTCTGATTCCAGCTCCCAAAGGACAAGACAATAACATGGCAAAAATAAAAGCAATGATGGTGTCAAGTCCTCCATGCTCTCTCTCTCTCTCTCTCTCTCTGCCTTGTTGATCTCTAGTTATACCTACAATGAACAGAGGGAGGTGCTGCCGTGTCGTCTATTTAAGATCCTCCTTGACCCCCCTTTTCCTCTCTCTCTCTCTCTCTCTCTCTCTCTCTCTCTCTCTCTCTCTCTCTCTGCTGTTCAGATTAGTCTGCTCATCAGGCTGAGCATTGTTTTAATTTGCTGGGCCCCAGGCATATGCTGAGTGTTCACATCATTATTGTCTCTGTGCAATGTGAGTTATCACCACAACTTATGATAATGTGGCAGAAATTTACAGGCTGGGGAGCACCATGGATTCTGTGATAATAAAGGGTGGACAGAGGGAGAGGAATGAAGAAAGAGTGTGTGCATGAGAGAGAGAGAGAGAGAGANGAGAGAGAGAGAGAGAGAGAGAGAGAGAGAGAGAGAGAGAGAGAGAGAGAGAAATGGTTGGTGGCTGAGAGAGGAAGCTCTGTTGGATGTCATTATGAAAGATGATTCCCATACTGGATAATACATCACACCAGGGCTGTCTGTCTTCTCTCTTTCTGTGTTGTTATGTGAATAAATGCTGATAAACCCAGAGGCAATAGTGATTATTGCTTCCAACGTATCACCATGAGAGACAGAGAGAAAGAAAGAGGCAGGAAGACGGAGTCAGGCAAGGGATGGAAAGACAGTAGAAAAGCTAAAAAAGCGAGCCACATGGAGCACAAAACCACCTCCACAGTGGGGTTCCTGAAAATATAAGACATCGAAAAGTGAGCCAGGCAAACATGCATATCTACATGCTTTTCCGAATATGACTCTAATAAAGTTTCAGAAGTTTTGTAAGCTTGATGGGCGTTATATCACATTACAGTTACAATAGAAGTGATCTTAGCAGAGTGTGATTATGATGTTAAAGGTACAGTACGCGCACATAACCAAGCTTTTTTGTTTTTGCTCTTTTGTGCCCCTGCTCAGGGTCTCATCCTGACACAGCTGGTTCCTGCCTCGCCTCACCTCGCTGCCCTCCTTAAGACTGACCAGCAATACAATCTAATTACAGCCGCGCTACAGAGGCAGACCAGTGTAAACACCAGCCCTTTTTATCTCCTTATACATCTGGACAAGTAGACAAAGTGCTAAAAGGAAATAAATGTGGCCTGACAGCCACATCAAAGAGTTCAGCCAGAGGCTTACTGCTACTTAGGGCACAGGAATGTTGTTGCTAAGCATCAGCTCACAACCTATCAGGGTGCAAAGAGGGTCCTGTCCTGCCTGAGAGAGAGAGAGAGAGAGAGAGAGAGAGAGAGAGAGAGAGGGGAGGGAGGGAGGGAGAGGGGGCTGACATTGAGGGGAGGCTAGGGACTCAAGGAGATTTTTGTAGCTTAAAGCAATTGTTGGAAGAAACAAGCCTTCTGTTTGGTTTTCTCTTGACACCATTTCTGCTTTTTGTGCTTGCAAAAGACGTGTATAAAAATGTCTTTTGATATCTTTTCTCTTTGGGTCTGTATCAAAATATTTCTTTTGTGTCTGTGCATGGAACTTTTCACGTTTTGTCTCCATAAAGTGGTGCTGCTTTCTGATCATGT
The DNA here is from genome assembly GCA_014773175.1 of Lucifuga dentata. Lineage (NCBI taxonomy): Eukaryota > Metazoa > Chordata > Actinopteri > Ophidiiformes > Bythitidae > Lucifuga > Lucifuga dentata. The sequence continues at coordinate 63,589 of VXCM01000265.1, forward strand.
TGGAGATCAGAGGAGACGCGACTTGTGAACTTATTTGAATCAACATTGAATGCTGGCGTGACATGTTTATTTCTTCAGTAGTTGGGATTTTTTTTTTTTTATCTTTTGTGTCTCATGCTTCTGAAGTTAGGGGTTGCAAACAAAAGGCTTTGAGAAATGAACAGTGAAAAATAATAAATAAGCGGCATCAGCCTGCAGCATCTAACAGCATATGTGAAATGAGACATAATTCACTAACACTCGAATCATACAGGACTTTTTTTTAAATAATCCATAGATTGATGTACTAAGGCACAACACATGACATTTTGTATGTTTTATATAACTAGAAAACTTGCTGTATAAGTTAAAATCTTGTTAATGCAGTTTTTGCCTGGAACAATCACAGCTGGCATCACACAATGCACAAGAGTAGGATAGCAATTCAAATTTAAGTGTTTTCAATATATTTCTGACCTTAATAATTCTGGCCTGGAGGAGCAGAGGAAAGATTATGATGTGTTTTAAATTGCCGTTGTGTGCATGAAACATATTAATTCTGTTTTCTTAGGTAATGGCAGGGGGAAGAGCATTTGATGTTACGGCGCCTGCACTTGTGGGTAATTCAGCAGTCTTTGCTCAGCAGGAAGAGCGCCGAGCGTGTGTTGAATGATTTACCAGTTCTACTCCAATGAAGGTGCACCGAGTAAATGTATCATATGATCGCTGATCACAAGAGCAACTGTTGTGATGTTTCGCTTGGGGCACGAGGCGCACGGAGCAGCAACAGTAAGTGCCACTGTTTGGTGTACGGGTGAAGAGTCAGACAGGCGAAGGTTGAGCGCTATTGGATGGGAATCATAGAAACGACAAGATGGAAATAAGGGTGTGATTGCTTTTAGGTTAAAACTGAAGAAGCCATTCAACCTTGAAGTTATAGAATTAGCTTGAGGTTATTTCTGATTTAGGCTGAGTAAACACTCGCAGTATACACAAGTGAATATGGGTGTTTGTTCTGTTGATGTAATTTTTTGAATTAATTTTTCTGATTTGGGGCCTTAATTATTGTAGCTTCTATCAATCTAAAAGCTTAAAAGTTCCCTCAACTTAATACTCTAATATTTTATTTTTAGTAAAAGCATAATTTTACACCATGAATCATGGTTTTTATGTCAACATGCATGAATTTTCCAACATTTCCAGATTTTTCTCCTACTGCTCGTCTGCCATTTTCTGAGAACAATGGAATGAAAGGTTGGTCAGGATTCTCTTTTGGTTAATATTGATAAGGTGATGTTTGACTGTTGATTTCTGTGATTTATTACTTACATAACTTATTTGTGGATATAGATTTTAAAGATACTGCAGGCTGCTTTCAGTAGTTTGCTATCTTTATAGTTGAAGTTGCGCTAGCTAATGTTAGCAAACTTACTTTGAACTGTATAATGTCAGGGCATTTTCCCCCCATGTGCTTTATGAAAAATATATTTTTGTACAACTTCATGTGTATTATAAATACTTTAAAGTTGTAGTAACAGTCTGGCAAATGTTTCACGCGGCTTGTTAGCTAGCTGAGTCTGCAGTACCAGCAGACTCTGTTAGCTAATCACTGACCAAAGCAAAAGTATTTTCCTGCTTTCAACATTAAATAATACTGCATTTTCTTCCTCAGTAATTATTTTGTGGATGATAAAAGACATACTGGTGATTTTGTATGTTTGAGCCCAATAAATGCAACCTGTATACATGCTACATTATGTACTACTGGAGTGGTAAATATTAGAATTGTTTTTCCTGCCTACCAAACTACCACTGGTTTTAGCCCCTTCCAATATGCTCTATAAATAAACTTTTGCAGACTTAAAACCATAAGTAATCTAGAAATTTTTTGCCAAAGTAACTTTATTTGACTGGTCCAACATGGACAGTCAAAGAACAAAACATATGTCTGTCCCTTCAACATTCTGATGTACATGTTAGCAGGCAAACATTGAATTTTAAGGTGGCCGTATCACCTGAACATTTGATTTTGAAAGATTAGACGAATCAAAATAACAGGAAAACTAAAATCCAGTTTCATTTTTTAGAAAATGGTTGTCAATTACATAACATATATGTAACATTTATTGGGCTTAAACATGCAAAATCACCGGTATGACCCTTTAAGGTATGCATGACGGACTCTTCTCAGTACCATAATTCTGGAGCAGAACAAACGTCGCAAAAAACAATAAAAGCTAAAGTTCCAAAGGCCAAAATTCACTCACAATGATTAAATGAGTTTTTACAAAAAAAAAAAAAAAAAAAANAAAAAAAAAAAAAAAAAAAAGAAAAAAAAGGGAAGATGTGGACATTTGTGACAAAAAGAATTTTTGTCAGAGTTTTGCCTTATTTAACTGGTGTGAGAAGAAATATTTTCATCTTTAACTGAAGCTACACACACACACACACACACGAAGGCACAACAACTCAGCAGCGTGACATATCATGAGGCTTTCTGTTCCGATTAGGGGCTGTAGCTAACGTCAGGGCTGTTTTCTGGAGTGTAGGATGTTTAATAATTGAAGACTCTTGGAGCGGGCCTGTCACACCGGCTTGTCTAGAATTTCCTATGCAATTAGACGCCGAGAGACATTTGAAGAGGAACCACAAAAAAGAGGCACAAAAAGTGACATGTGAACTTAAAGGAAATTAGCTCTTCACACGAGTGAAATGTGAAGGTTACTTAGCAATGCTTAACTCAGCTGCAGCTGTGAAGTGTGTGTTTGACTCAGCCCTGCGACGAAGACTGCGATTTTCTTCCCTTTGAGCCCGCTTCAGTCAGTAAGATCACATGGGGAACGAAAACTAATTTTGACTCAAGGCGTACGGAAAGAAAAAAGAAGAAAAAGTGAGATGTGTTGAAATAATGAGATCTCTTGATGTTTTCTGGGAAGATATGGGATGATGCACACTCACATGTTCACCCAAACACACACACACACACGGAACATTTAACCACAACTTTAAAACACAAATTTGCATGTGTGGATAAGTACACACACACATTATTGGAATGCAGAAAACACTCATGCACATGTACTTACATGCTCACTTAAATACATTAGGACACACACACACACACATGCACGTGCACACAAATAGCACAATCACAATCTGAATTATTGTATTTTAGGGAATTTGAACTGAACTCATATTAAAATTATCAAATCGTCATTGATATGAATATTACGTTATATTAATTGGGCTTTTCTGTTGCACATTTTTACATACACAACTACACATACAGAATTCGAGAGTGCATATGCTGTGATTTTAATTTTTGAACCCATAACTGAATATATTTCAAATCTAAATAACAGTAAAAACCAACAGCAGAAAGATATATAATCATAATTAAATCTAAAACAACTACACTCCTCTTTATTACCATTTGAAAATGTATTACGACAGCCTGTAAACACAGAGATGATGAATATGTTCTCTATCCGTCTCCATCTCCCTTCGCCTCCATTCCTGACAACCTTTCCTAAGAAATTTCTCCTCTTCGCGTCTCCAAGTTCCACGCCACAATGATAACACTGTCATCCTCCACACCTATCGTAAGTCACAGGCAAACGACCCACATCCTCCGCCTGTAGACAGAACCCTCTGCGGGCCTGTAAGCTGTATCATTACACCATGTCATCTTTATGGCACGGAGCTAAGCCCGGCTCTCTAATTACACTCTGCCTACTCCATTTACCCGGACAGGGACAGAGCAGCAGGCAAACAATGCATTAAAAATGGAGCGCTTCCTCCTGCTCTATGGATGCCCGTGTTGTTCTGCCGGTGGCCGCCGTTGTCCCCTGGTTGTTGTTGTTGTCGCTGTTTTTCTAAAAGCTGTGGAAGAGAGATATCAGAGGGCCCAAGCCACTGCGCCTTCCTCTCCCACCCCTCCTCGTCTTCCCCACCTCCTCTCTTCACCCCTTCCCTTGGAAGGACTTATGAAGGTGAGTGGCTGTGTGACAGGCCAAGAATAAAAGAGACAAACCAGGGATAAAAATTAAATAAAAAGTAGCTGTCTTAAACAGTAATTGCACTCCTTTGCTGAGCATGCTTTCAGATATATAAACCTGATTTACTGTCGGCGTTGCTGCCACAAATCAGAGGGCCCTCTGAGAAACATTTGTGCTATGAAATTGTTTAATCTCATCAAGTTCTGCTTTCACAGCAGGCCATAAATCACATAGTCTTTGTTATCATAGACCTCCATGAGCGCCTCTGAGGCAGGCAATGGATCGTGGGTATATATAATCTTGACTGCGCAAACAGCAGGGTCTGAGCAGCCTGAAATACTTTCATATTAGCTGCGGTGCAGCTGGCGGAACACAAGCGCCCTGATGGATATCTCATTTCCTGCGCTCTGCATCTATTTTGAGGAAATTATTACTGCATAAATTTCTTGTCAACAGAAACGGCCAATTAATTAAGTTAAAAATGCACTCGTGATCACATCTACACACACCAAACAGGAGAGCAGGGGCAATTTTCCACTAAGTGAATTTACCACAGGGTCACAGTAATGAATGATTTTAAAGTTTGTCATAAAGTCCCAGACAGGCCAATATCTACACAGGAGCGGCGGCGCAGACTAACCCATGACATATTTGCATAAAGTATATTTATGTGACAATGCTCGGGGACGACAGCAGGGGCGAGGAAATAAAGTTTACAACTACCAAACAAAATGTCCGCCAACCTCTGGCTCTTCAGTATTTCATCAAAGACGTGCACGGAGGATTGGAAAGAGATCACAGAAGCACCTTTGCCATTTAAAATACCAAATATACACATTTAACAGAGCTCGCAATCTGAATGAATTATTCATAATGTATGAGGGGACGGGTGTTTGCGTGTGCGTGTAAGTGTGTGTGGGGGGTTGTTTATTCAGCTTGGGCCGTTTATCAGACAGTGCGGATCCCACGGCAGGGATGAGCTCGGAGATTTATCTGTGTTTGGGCTCCAAAGCAGATAAATCAAGGGGTGTAATCACGCTCTGAGTGGCCCAGCTGTGACCTCGTACTGAACTAATGACACTGGGATATCTAAGCTCCTTTTCCTGTTCCTGGGTTAGGCCCTTAGGTTAGTCCCCTGTCAGGCACCAACCTAAAGAAAGACAAACCAAAGGGAAACTTAAGACCGTCAAGTCCTTTTGTCCTGTTTACGCAACGCCACCACACGAAAACTAAAAATAACCGCCACAGCACGGCCACACCAGATGGCTACTGTATAACAACTCTAACAATACCAATGAGTATCAATCGCAGGTATGCACACGGTGAGTTCACAGGCTGCTATTCACTACAGTCCATGTATAAGATACTGCTGCTTGGCTGAGGATGTCGCCGTTCCCTCCCAGAGTTCTGCTGGACTCAGCCTGCTCTGATTTATCATGTCTTCTGCTAGCAGGCTGTCCGCTGATTAAGCCAGTGGAACTTTGTTTCACTCTCCTCTCTCTTTAATCTGTCTCTCAGCGAGATAAATTAGCCAGTGCCGTGCCAGCTCCTGCTCTCTTTACCTCCCTCCCTCCCTCCTTCCCTTCCTCTCTCTCTCTCTCTCTCTCTCTCTGCTTTTCCCTCTGTTTATCTTTTCTGTCTGTCACACATTGAGAAGAGAGCAGACACATCTGCTCCTACGCTACTGCAGGAGATAGGCTGGGCTACATCCCTGGTCAGATTTAGCTGAGAGTGTCTGTGTGTGTGAGCGAGAGAGAGAGAGAGAGAGAGAGAGAGAGAGAGAGAGAGAGAGAGAGAGAGAGAAGGGGGAATGAGTGTGTTTTTCCTCTCTCTTTCTCTCCTTGACAACATTCTGTCAAACAATCTCCCTCTCCTTGGCTGAGCTTATGCTCTTTGTTGTTAGCTAATAAATCAGGGAGTATTTATGATCTGCAATCCCTATTCTTAGTCTTTTAATGACGACACGTTTGTGGGTGAAATAAAGCTGGGTTTTATTCGCTAGGCTGCGGGCCAAAGTGAGGCCTGGGTGTCTCTGCATGAGAATGTTTTCTCTTCTCTACTCTTGCTGGGGTGGTAATCACGCTTATTGTCAGGCAGCGCTAAGTTAGTGTGCGTCATTGGGGAGAGCAGGAAGCACCGGGCATAATTCTGTCCATCACTTTAATTTATTGTATCGGTAGCTTTGTAATCTCTGCCTCATAAATTACCGGAGCTGACAAACAAGAATTTGGTTTTGAAAGCACTGTTCATCATGATGTTGGCCTGGACCTGGACCTCATTTCTCTCCTCTCATATTTAGTAATGAAAAAATTAAAATCTCCCAGGATGCTATGCTTTTGACCAAATGAATACAGACATAATCTTTTGTCTGGCTATTATTTACATGGAAGACTAGAAACATGTAGTGGAATCAGAAAAAAATAAAGGATGAAAGATAGAGAGAGAAGAGGCGGCTCGAGGACACGACCTTGTTCAGAGGTTTTATTCCAGGTGAAATATAAGGCCTAATACAAGGGCGCTGCTGCAGCATCTGCTTTGCAGATAGTGCAGTTGACTCCTCTTCCATGCCAGTGAATATAAATCAGGAAAGGCATCTCAATGCTAGGCCTGACTTCTAGAGGCCAACAAATCTTTAACACCAGATTAAGGCCCCAGTAGAGTCATCCATCTTTGGGTGATGGAGAAAAATATCTGAGCACGGTATGAGCAACGAGTTTTCACTGAGCTGGTACAAAATACTGCGTATAATATTCTAACAAAACATTATTCACGTACAATGGTATTTAAAGGACCATATCGGTGATTTTGCATGTTTGATCCCAATAAATACCATCCGTATACAGGTTAGGATAAAACAATGAAATGAAGGACCACATAGCATTTAAAGGTACAGTCTGTGACCCAAATGTAAACAATTTCTGCAATTTCAGCAAAAATCAAAACACGCTAACAATGGATAACTTCATCTAAGTATTAATGGCTTTTGATGCTGGTTTGCTTACATCAGTAATGTTTCTAAACACAACAGGAAACAGGACTATTTTATGACTTTCAATTCAATTCAATTCAAAAATACTTTATTAGTCCCTCAAGAGGATTAAAAGCATGTAGGTTGGCAACCAACAACATGAATTGACAGACTTTATACAGAACACCAAATACGGCAGAAGACAAAAACCTGCAAGTGCATTGTGTGGGTAACAGCATTTAAAAGCCTAATAAATACAGATACAAAAGTTAAAATGCTATCATAATAATAATAATAATAATAATAATAATAATAAATATATATATATATATAGATAGATAGATAGATAGATAGATAGATATNTAATAATAATAATAATAATAAATATATATATATATATAGATAGATAGATAGATAGATAGATAGATAGATATAGATATAGATATAGATATAGATATACATATAATAGTGATAATACTAATGTCGATTGCTAATTGGTACCAAGAACTTTCCTCTTCTACCTTTGGCGTTTACCAGTCTTATAGCCTCTGGGACAAAACCAAACTTTCTTCTGTTTGTTTTACATGAAGGATTCCTAAAACGTGTTCCAGAGGGCATCAATGTCCATAATTTCCATTATGAAGTCAAACTCTTCACTTATGTATATGAATTTAGTTTGAATTCAAATGATTAAAAATGTATAATAAGACTTAAAATGCTGATACATCTGCTAGTAACAGGACAAATGAATCATAAGATATGTTTTTTAAGGTATTTTCCTTTAATTGTTTTAAATATAAAATGTGACTGCTATGCATGGAGAACAAAGGAAGTGGACCAAAGCAAAGCTGCCAATTACCCTATAAAACATGCAGATCTTCCAAAGCACGGACCTCCTTTGTGGGTTTAACCTACCAAAGGCGACGGGCGGTTTACAAGATGCTCGCTCAGTGGATACGATTGTGCTTAACATAAAAGAGAACACAGACTGTGAAGACCTAACAATGAACCATATCTCCCCGTAGCCTTTTCAATGCGCTGCATTTACATATCAAGCCACTAGCCTGATATATAAGCACATTCCATCAGATGTCGCCATCGCAGCCAATGAGAGCCATTTCATTCCCCCATAGCTCATATTAGACAACGGGGAGAGGCCTGAAAGAGACATCGCATGTCATCACCAAGAGAGATAATTGTTATACATCCTTGATCACAGACACCCTCTCACATCATCTTGCTCTCTTTTTCATTCATTCTTTGTCTCGTAGTCTCTCACAGATATGCTCGCACACTCATGCACAAGTAAAAATTCCAGAACACTTCAGTGCGATAGCTCCTCTTCTCTTTCAGGGTTTCATCTCAATAGCTTTTTTATCTGAGCACTTCAATTTGCAAGCCTAGCTGGAAGGCAGCTCCTCCTGATATGTTAATTGCAGGGTACTTAAGCGCTAAAAGATTAACATAAAACCCTTTGGAAACAAGCTAATAGTTTATGATAATTCGTGCATGGCCTTTGTCTGTCTATCATTACGTTGCCTCTAGCAGTAATTTTATCAGGGGGCTGTAAAATATCATTTAAACAAGTTCACTTTCAGATAATTAATAGTAGAAACTGTATTATTCAATTGAGTCACAATGGTGCCATTAACAATATGGCAACTAAGCTATAATTAAAGTCTTTTATTTTATTAACCTATTCATAATGTTGTGCAAATGATGACACAGAGAGAGGCGTTTTTTTTTTTCCCCTGGCTGAAGCACCATCGTCAGGGCAATTACAACAAGCCAGGGTTGATCAGTTAGCCTAGCTGATTGAAGATTTTCAATTAGCAGGTGGGTGCATGGCTAGTGCGCCTCACCCACAAATGACACAAGAGAAAGAGACTTGCACATTCAGCAGATTGTGAACAGATCAGAACTTGTGCCATTTGTTTGCCAAGAACAAGCGATTTCAATTGAGACAAAGTCAAGACAAAGACAAAATTCTGGATTTAAACCTGTGCTGGGTGAAGGGGAAAGATCACCTGGGAATGAATGATCCCACCTGGTAACACCTAGTACTCCAGAAACCTGCCATGCTGTATGGGCCAATCAGGGTGAATGCTGAGTGCATACCTCTGCCAAGGCCGAACAAGCCAGGACAAAATGTGTCTCATTCTAATAATATGCTGGCAAAAGAAAGAGAGCTGACTATAATAATAATAATAATAATAATAGGACTTAATTGACAGTTTTGAATATTTATCCAGATTAGGATCAAATTGCTGCCATTGATAGTCTATCATCGGATGAAAATTGCTAATTAAAAAATAAATAAATAAATAAATAAGATTGGTGTATTGCTTTTTTAAGAAATTGACACAAAAAAAAAAAAAAAAAACNAAAAAAAAAAAACATCAAAAATCTTGCCATTTTGAAAATTCCTGAATCCAACCCCAGATCCAGATCAGCACCAAAATTTAATGGGTTCTTCCCTGGACCATCACTTCATACCTCCACAAACTTTCCTCAAAATCAATTAATTGCTAAAAATCCAACCAACCAACCAACAGATGCAGAAGAAATCAGAACCTGCTTGGTGGAGGTAAAAATTTAAAGTACCACCACAATGTTGCAAGTGCGACACAGCCCATTACCTTAAAGGCTGAGTATTTAAAAAGGTGACAGGTATTCAAAGTAGTGACCCTGACACGGCTCACATCCATCTCTGTCTGAAAATTTAAACATTAGTGTGTCTGGGTGTGTGTGTAAAAGCGTGTGTAAGCATGTGTGTATAATGCTAATGTGTGTAGAGACACACTAGCCCTCTCACTCACTCTCTCTCACACACATACATGCACACGCGCACACTTTCTCTTTCAGACACAGCATCCCTCTCATGAATAATACAAAAACTCCTTTCACCAAACAGCTCAAATAGCTATTCATTTATCTGCATACCTGGAGCCTCGCAAAATGATTGGCCCGGCATTACCACTGGAAAAAAAGAGAGAAATGTTCCCCAAACAATTTACTTCAAAATGAGACAGGAATGATTCTGTTCTTTTCAGTGACAGAAACAGGCCCCTGTGCATAATGATGTTAGCGTAATGGGGTGACAGATAGACTGGGAGACCATGACATTAGCATGAGAAACGCACCAGTGAGCAGCCGCTCAGCTGTGGTCTCAGAGGGCCCTCAGACATACACTCTGAACATCGTTTGTCTCACAGCTCTACGAGCCTGACAAATGAAGACACGCCACGTTTTATGCCAAGCAATATACCATTCCACTTTAACAAACACATGACTTAATGACAGAGGGGAAACCCGTCTGCATTATACAAACCCACTATCTCATGTCTTATTAGTGAGGAACAACCTCATTCGAGGAGCAGGGATGGCCTCCGCCTTATTGAAATGTGATGACAATACTTGCAATTAAAAAACACAGAGGTCACACTAAATTAAATAACAAGGAAAAATCGACTGGAGAGTGAAGCGAAACCAGCTTTATCCAGAAAAGATTTGACTTAAAGTAAAGGCTATTTCAAGACCCCATAAACTGAAGGCAGGCGTGACAGTCAGGCACTAAAGACCACTGCAGGTCTTTATATCTTTATCAGTGTGACCAATCCACAATCTCACCTTACTCATTAGAAATAAATTACAAGCACAGACTTGTCTGGATGGTAAACTCAGTCGAAAAGGAAAGATATCACATACAGGAGTGGTATCTTGATGCCCAATTCCACTTTTTTTTTTTTTNTTGCCTAGATGCAATTTTTTTTTTTTTTTGACAAGATCTTTACATCTTCTTTTTGAAGTAGCCCATGTCAGATACCTTGCAGCTTTGTGGCATGGGCTGCTACAAATGCTGTTATGGTTCACGATTGTTCTTAAGGGTCATTAATTGTCAACGTCACTCATACACTATGAAATTAGAAGAATATCGCATTTTATGACCTGCAACTCAAAATGGCAAGGGGAAATTTTCATTCTGTGGGTTTAGATGACAGTCAAATGGTAGATATCTGATAAATACTGTATATACTCGAGTATAAGTGGAGTTTTTTTTTTTTTTTTTTTTAACCAAATTTTATAATGCAAATTGAGGGGTCGGCTTATACACGAGTAACTCAAATCAGATCCCAGAGAACAAAATTTCCAGGGGTGGAAATACTACCCATTACCACTACCCATGGGAAATAGTTTAAATCATACCTTAGAATGATGTATATCCTGACTAAACATCTTATTCAGCAGATTTTGTGGCAGCCAGTTAGCCATGATCTGTCAGTTATGGTTGATCAGCTGCTGAAATAAATATCATGTTTACTGGTACATGGAGTATTTTCGGACAATCAGAGGAATACTATGACAATACCCAGAAAAACGGAATTTGCTAAACAAATAAATTGATGGAACAACATCAGGGGGTCGGCTTATATGCAAGTTTCTTTAAAAATCTAAATTTGCAGGTCAAAATCGGAGATCGGCTTATAGTTGAGTATATATGGTATATAAAGATTACTTCCACAAATGAATGTGGACCACAATGGATCAGGAAAAAATCCAATTCCATGTGCAAGTTCGCAGGGAGCAAGATGTCACAATTAGGTCATTTGTAATTGTGGTGTAAATGTAGCAACAGTCATATCACAGGTGTAATAGGTATTCATACAAAATAGACCAAATGCACCAGGATGTGCACACTTGCTTGCATGTGTGCACACAAAAGACAGACATATAAATTCATGCACAGACAAAGACTGGGGCAAAGTGGTCACACGGGAAGGCCAAAGGAATGGCTCAGCTTGTATTATTCCTGCATCAGCAGTACATATTGCAGAAATGAAGACAGTGGGAGTCTTTAATAGACTTTACTGTTAAAACAGCAAAATCTAATCTCAGAAATCACAACATGGTAATTTTTTTTTTCTCCACGTAGTCTTTACCAAAATACCCCTCTGTCAGAGTTTGTTAAGGCCGAGATTCTAACAATATATTATTTATGAAATGCGGCAGGATCTCAAAGCTAGGAGAATATAATCATGTTTATAAGAACTGATGTGCAATATATAACATGCTGTCAAATGTAGATGCTAAAGCAATGAGCCACCGCCGCCTAAAAATGGTAGAGCTCTGACAGCCCTGGCGTCCACAGCATGACACTGTTGAAGGGTGAATACCTCCTGTAAACATTTATCTTCCTGTGAGTGTGTGTCTGTGTGTGGCTCGGCCGGCGACAGGAGCTTCTCTGAGGCTTTATCTGCGTCATGACAAGGCAACCTGTAATATATGAGCATCTGGAGCTCCTCTTCAAACACAGCCTTATCTCACGCCAAACATTCCCTGAGGCTGGAGCAAAGCAAGAGCGGCCTGGTCCAGACCAGACGAGACCTCACACCGTCACACCATATCCCACCCAACGAGGCTGTCCTGACCTGAGAGCCCAGTGCCGGGCGCACAAGCTGGGAACAGTCCATCAAAGTGCATGTGTGTGTTTACAAGGAGTGTTCTATGAGCGTAGCCTGGACAGCTGAGAACAACAGTGTGACATTACGATGACGGAAATCATCTGCTCTGAGTTTTTCTTCCATCCTGCTAATCGAGCTAAAGGTTAATGGTGTTGCACTCAAAGCAAATGGACACGATCCTTCTTCATCCACTGACTTTAACATAACTGTTGAGACTGGAGCTAAACACCCATCACTCATGTTACTGTTTGGAGGAATTTATTTTACATCAATCTTAAGATAAATACCAAAGGCCACTACGGAGCTTTCAGAGGGCAACTTGAATGAGTTGAATGCATGTTATCACTTCAAAGTTACTGATAATGCTGGTCAGAGGTTGCTAGGAAATCTTAAAGGCAATGCTTACAAAATCACGGGCTTCTTATACGACCGATATAATCATACCAAACTCTATCTGCTGTGCTCACTCTCCGAAATCGCGGCAGCAGAAATCAAATGAAGGTAGCAAATCTCATTCTCCACTGGTACGTTAAAGAAAATGTGCAAAAAAGAAAGCAGCTCATTTAGGAGGCTTCATTCTTTCTCTGGGTTCTTCGCTCAGCTAGGACCTCTGCCTTCAGCCAGCCTATGGGGGGGATGTAGACATGGTTCTCTCTGAGGCCTGTACATACGGCCTGTGCCTCACTTCAAAGGAAGGGCAAAAGGGCAGTATACTCCCCCCTGATTCATACCCATTCAGCTCACAGCTGATTCCTCTGTGTTTGTGTGTGTGTGTGTGTGTGTGAATGTTTATGTGCACATCACTTTGACTCTCTCTAGGCCCCTCTAGCTTTTATTTTAGACCTTATTCTATGCTCGTTTTTTTTTTTTTTTTTNTTTTTTTTTTTTTTTGTATCTCTAATAATGAAAAGCAGTACCGTACAATCCTAAACATGCTGTCATACAAAGTCTAAGCAAACTGACATTCAACGAAATCACAATAAACGGCTGTGCGCTGTCCTTCAAACACCTTGTAAGCAATCAAAGAATGGCCCACAATAGTTGTCATTGTGATGAAGATGAAAAGAAGAACAGGGAGGAAGAATGAGTGTGGAAGAGAGGGAGGAAGTGTGATTGAAAAGGAGAGGGAATACTGGTGAGCTGAGGAGCCGAGCTCAGTGGCTACGGCACAGGGAGGTCTGGCCTTTACAAATCCCTTCTTTTTTGATCTCTTCATCCAGATGAAAGAACAGCGGCAGGCGGGATTATGCAGGACAATTGCGCTTTCTCCCAAAACCCTGACTTGATCGGCTTTCACGAGAGCCCTAATCATTTTCAATTAAGCACATTTTCTGACATCCTGTAATAGCTACAGTGCTAGTCTTAAACTCTCCATCCAACCCCGTCGCTCCCCCGCAGCCCATTTTTGCTAAGCCTCTCATTCCCAGACAGCCTGCCTGTAGTGTCTGCTGACAATCTGAATGGGCCTGAACTGCAACTTGTTGTTAAGGTGCCAAATAGCCCATTTACCAGATGCTTGACAAGGATGTTATTTGGCACTGTGACTGAATGTGCTTTTGTGTCAGTGAAGCATTGAATTAGCATTGTTTGTTTGTAGAAACCCTTGGGATCCTCCTCAGTGTTAATGTTTTTAGAAGAGGTTCCTTTTACTGAAATAATCAATATCTAATTCCAAGAATGTAAGACGTAGTTTATTCACACAAAGTATACAAGGTATTATTGTGCACTAGCGTGATAGTCAGCATCGCAATCAATTATAGAATGATGAAACTAGCATTTTGATACCATATATTAAGAAGTGCCATCTTGATGATTTCATTTGTGATAGCTCACCCCCTTTGTTCATTCACCAGGTGCTTAATTCCAGTCAAAGTCTGATACTTGCTGTTTCTAAGGTACTTTCACTGAGACAGACAGCACCATTAGCAGGCCCTGGACCAGCCACAACCCTGACAACCACTCACAGCTGGCAGTGGCAGGCAGGGAAATGGATCTCCTTTCCTTCACTTTAGCCAGAGAGAAGTGAAACAAATGTCCGTCACTCCATCAGTCAGTACCCAGCAGGATGACTGGCTGGTTTTGAGGATGAACAAGTGAAGGTTGAGAGAAAGAGAGATGCAATAAAATGACATTCAGTCAGAGGTGAAACAGATGGATTTCACAGTGAGAAAGCTGGTAGCTGCTACTCAGATGTTATGGGATGGTATGGAAATGTGACAGGCCTGAGAAGAGTGCCATGAATTTCCAACATAAGCAAAGGAGTCTTTGCCTTAATAAACTATTAGATAAGTCTTTCATATTCTGATAAAATTATGTGACACTAATTACCAAGGACAAAAATACAGTACAAACAGTCTAACATTGTGTTAGATGTTAATAATGAATACATGCTTATTAATGCATGTGTGCATTATCACTAACCGTGACTTGCTGCAGCTTCACTAACCATGACTTGCTGCAGCTTCAACTTTCAGTCCAGCCTGAGTAATGCTACATGTACACCTTCAGGTACAACTGACTCAAGTCCAATATTTTTGCTCACATGTGGCACACGTGCATGAAATTGGACATTTTCAGATCTGTTATGTGGAACTGAAGCCATGTATTGCATATCTGCCAATGCAACTGTCATCAAAATACACAGATCAAAATTTTCTGTCACAGCAGCGACCATGGCTACATACTCCCAAACCGCAACAAGTATTTTCCACCTTAAACAGCTTGTATAGCTATTTATTGTATATATAATTATGTGTTTTGGGGAAAATGTTTATATATTGTATAAATATAATGTATATATTGTATAGCTACAAAAGCTTATATAATATTTCAGTCTCATACGCATCTATTCTGGCATTCTGTCTACCTCATTTGTGCATGCGTTTCAGGACAGAACCATGTAAGAACAGGTATGACATGGGCAACTTCAAAAAAGAACATGTAAAGAGCCTATCAAAAACAGCAGATATAGGCAAACGATCAGAATTGAGCATCGAGACCTGCAGTGTAAATGTAGTGTAAGGGGAAACTATCAAACTGGATGAACTGCATTAATTGATTTTGGCCACTAGGGGGCAGAAAATCCCCAAGTAAACTGACACACATACACAATCCCATACTGTTGGCCTTTCCAGTTGCTATGGCAAATCTGTCATATGTAGTGAGTACTGTTAATACTCTTTCTCTCTCTCTTTCACACACACACACAGGCGTACACACATGTAGTATACCTATAAGTCATGTCTGTCTCCCAGTGACTGTCGTTATTAGCTTTGATAACATCTATTAGTGTCTTCAATCGAGAACTCTACCAGGAAGAGTTTGTTTCGCCGGCTCTCTGCAGCTCATTGGCTGGAGCCTTTACTTCTAATCACCTTTCATTACAACCTTGTGATCCCGAGCTTCCCTTTGTACACTTCACTTCATCGTCTTTATTTTCCTCTCTAATTGCATGTGAAAGATGCCCCCTTTGATTCTGCCTGCATGCCAAAGTGCTATCAGGGAGAGAGTGTCAAAAAGCGTCATGCGTGTCTGTCTAGTCAGAGGATGAGGAAGCCGTGTACGCCTGTTGAGGACAAACCCGTTTCTCCCTGAGATATAACGCATCTATCACCACCTCAGAGGATATCAGGGCTGTCTGTCAACATAACAGCAAAGGGTAGGGGGTTAGAGCGTTGGAGGGGGGAGGGGTTAAGAGAAAAAAAAAGCATAAAGATAGGTGAAATGTATTGCATATTGACAATTTTAAGCAATGTGACCAGGATAAAGCAGCTTTGTTAAGGGAGACTTGTCTTTCATGTGCTTCTAAAATTAAAATAGGGGGAAAAAAAACATTGACTTTTCACCTGTGCCTTTTTTCCTCATTTCAAATGCCATCATTTGTGCTGTTCAGAGGAGGTTGTGTACCCATATCATGTTAGGCTTGTTCACTGTCAGTGTTTAACCTTTTCAATATGATGTCTCTAAGACCTTTGGTGGCCATTGTACTGTTATAGAACGGCTTACTGTCTGCAGGCTTTTAATGTCCTGCTTCCTCTGCAAGACAAGGTAATGTTGTAAAGAACCAGAACAGGACAGTATACTGAAAATAGGATAAAGTGATAAAGTGCAATTAGATAATTTTGTAGATCACACTTAGAAGAAGTGTAACGTGGTTTTATTTGTTAAGAGATTCATCGCTGGGCACTTGAGTGTCCGGATATCTGGTCATTGTTCACTATTATTCCAAGATGGTGAGACTGGAGCAGGAGAGACACGGAGAGACCTCACTGAGACAGAATCTAATCAAGAGTTGTCCTAACATATTACAGCTGACTTAAGCTCTATCTTTCCCTCCAAGCTAAGTCTCAATCACTCTGAATCAAAATAACCACAGAGACAGAGACAGGAAGAGAGACATAGAGAGATTAGGAGACGATGAGGAAAAAGCCACACGTCCCTTTCTGACTGAAATAGAAGACTACTTCCGGCTCCAATTTCGGCATATGCCAGCGTGAGCTGCAGAAAGATAAATGAGCTCTCCAGCACCAAGAGGAAACAGATTCTTTATCTGGCGTGGCACTATTTACTGACATTAAGAATGATAATATCAATCAGCAAGCTGTCAGCAACCCAAGTGGGCTGCGAGGAGAACAAAGGTGCCACTGTCTCTCTTTTGATACGTTTACAAGGAGATGTTGATGTACCTGCCATTCAGGTGCAAATAATGTCATCACCACACACCCGGATCAGGCCTCCTGCTCCACCTTAGTGATGAGTAAAATTGCCCGAGGCCCTTTTCACAAGCTTGCTTTCATAGCTAAGGAAAAATAAACCTGACAGGTTAATGAGCTAGCAATCAACACAGCGAGCGGAGCAGCAGAACACCAACATGTCTGTGCTCTTCGTCTCCTCCTGAAATATAGCTGTGGGTAAGATTTTTTTTACCTTTAGTGGTGATGAGCAGGAGAAAACACATGGCAACAGCATCAGGGAAGCGTCTGTGTAATTACTTTTGGCCATCTTTCAAACCTTTCTCTCTCAGGAGAGAGATGTGTGACAACATATGACAAGAAAGCCAACAGGCTTTCCATACAGAAGAATGGAATCCATCATCACTGAGGCAGACACACCTGTCTGGCTTTGAGAACAATGCCACACTGCCTATTTATTAGGTGCCAGAAAAGTTTATGTTTGTTCGGTGACAGTGACAGCAACTTGATCCTTTTCATTTTTGGGGGGGATCTCGAGCTTTGGGGAAAGAAGGGAGGAGGGGAAAGTCTGACTCACATTTTTTCTTCTCTCGATGGTGCACAGCGAGTTCTCTTTCTTCCTGATAGCTGTCTGCTAAGAAGTCAGAAGAAAAATAACAAAGACTGTCATTCTCCAGGAGGATTTCACGAATTCTTTTTACCTTTTTCCCACCAGAAAAGACACATATTACATCCTTTTGACACTTTATGTCCGGTTCCATCTCAATCTTCACTGTATTTACAAGATATTGAATTGCGTAGCAAAGCAGAGAGTGATTAAATTATTCATGCTTTTTTGATATTTGCATACAGCATGAACATGCATACTTGATTAGTAATAAGAAAACACATTTAATGACTGGCAGCCTCTGCCAAAACCATTTCATACAAAATTAGACAGCATTGCAAATGAAATTCTGAGAAAAAAAAAAAAACCTGACTACACATAGAGCTATATCATACTGTATTATGACAATTAAAAGAAATGGTTGTATCGATATGTTGACGATATTGTGGCATGATGACATGCTAATGCAGGGGTTCTTAAGCTTTTGTAACTCATGGCCCACTTCAGATTGTCACAAGATTTCCAAGGACCACCCGTCCCAAATAAATGTAAAACATAAAAACGTGTGTTTCCAACTGCAATAAACAAAATATATGTTCTGCTCATGCTCAGTGAGATACTTTGCTGCTAATAAACGTCTGAAGCTTTGATGGATTTATTTTGGTAATTTTTCAGGACTTCACCACATTCACACATTGTGCTTTTGGCTTCCTGCCACAGGGAATCTAAAATATTATATATCCAGAGTCATATTTCTTTACCACATGATGCTTTTGCTGTTATAGAATTATCTCAATCATACTTTCCAGTCAAAATTGTTTATTGCATGTAATTGTAAGCTGGCTAACAGTGACAAAATCCATTCATCTCTACCTGATGTCAAATTGAAATGTTTGTCCACATCTGAAATCATGTGTTATCACAGGATGTCAAATCACGTTTGAAACAACTTATTTCAGGTGACATTATTTCAAAATGTATGTGGTCATTAAAATCTTGCCTAATTAGTTTTATTAGTAGTAATAAATTCAATTTAAACATAGTTCTGTTAACCATCTGAAGTCTCCCGTCGCAGTACCAACTGTTTCACTTTTCCCTTCCTATCTCTGCGCTCACTGCATGTAGAACTTTCCAATAATATCCAGATTATGTCTGTGGAGCAAGAGGAAGATGATATATTACAAATATAAAATTTGTGTGTGAGAATAACTTAAATTTATACATTTTCTGCTAATCTCGCTGCTCTGCAACATTAAAAATGAACCCGGAAAAGCTCTGCTAGGAATCCTTAGCATTTGTCTGGGCTCTCGAATGACAGGTTTCTCAACCTATCAGAGAGCCGCTTTTTTAAAATCCCTCCCTCCTACCCCAGCCAATCACGTTCAAGCATTCCTTGTTGTCTCTCACACAAACCGCTGCAGCTGAGAGAAGAAGCGATAGAGAGATGTTATTGAGGGATAATTTAAATGTTTTGAACAGTGACATTTATTTAAGATGGTAAAACAGACCAAAACAAAAACTAGAAAAATTATCAAAAATCTCAAAGACTATTTAAACAAAAAAAAGTTTCACAAGACCATTTGGCGGCCCATTAGTGGTACTCTGAGGCCCACCAGTGGGCCACGGACCAATGGTTAAGAATATCTGTGCTAATGCATTTTCAAAAACATGCACAAGAAGAAACTAAACAAGCATGCCTGAAAGTAGCAGGCCAGCACCTGTCAAATTAGTTCCTTAAAAGGCAGCTACCTCTGTTGTTTGGAAATGGTTTGGCTACAAGATTAACTGGCTATCAGCCAGTGGTGGAAACACATTGGATTTATTTTTATCTACTTGAAACACTGCGTGAATAACCAAGAAAGTCACAAGTCGCGTGGACAGGAGAGCCAGTCAGCTGATTTGCAACGCAAAACCATCAGGCAAATGATGCTGACTCAGCCAGAAAGAGCTGGAGCCTTAGCTAGTTGTACTTCCTGTGACAAGAAAGGCAAATGCTGGGGTGAAATTAGCAGAACAAACTGAAATATCACAGGATTAAGTTGCTATTATGACTTCTCCTGAAGGGAAATGCTCTGTTGTGTCTAGTTTTATATACAAAAAGTTTTACTAATGTTCGTACATTTTACAAATAAAACGTTGTTCAGCATTACATTTTTTATATCATCATGAACATAGTTATGGGAAAAATACCGTGAGATATATCTTGATGAGAGATCTTGATCTTATGGCTATATCATCCACCCCTACTGTATAGTACTTGTAGTCCTTTGGAAGATTGATTAATAGCTGCTAGTTCATTTATATTGAAGGCACACTTGACATTTAGAATTTTTTTTTTCCCACAAAGCAATTTTCACACGTCTATTAAGCCAATAAAAAAGGACAAATGTTCTGACTTTGCACCAACTTTAATTCAGCGTGTCAAAATACACCTTCAAGTGACTTGCTGCTATAAACGCAGATCCAGCCGTACAGCGTGCCGCAGCCTGACTGTCAGGCAGCCATGTTGACGGAACAGTGCTGGCTGTCATCTTAACAGTTAATAATTAGGCTTCCTCCTGCCACCAAACAGAGTGCCACACTGACAAAAGCCAATGGCGACCGAGGTGGCGGCTTGGCTGCTGCATTATAAATAGTCTGACCGGATGATTAATGAGAGGGGCCACTGAGCTAAAGCAGCAATCTAGCGCACAGACAAAGGCTGCCTGCACAGCTGCCTGCACATAAAAAAAATTAAACAAGACAAGCCCCGTCCCTGGATAGAAACAAGAATTGAGGCAGAGTGGCAGGGAAAGTGGAAACATGCCAAGTAAATAAATAATTGAATTTCGACCGACAGCTTATGAAGACTTTATTTAACCCCTAAGTGCTTTTAGGGGGATCCTCATTAACATTTTGACACGCTCAGTTGAATGGCAGGGTCATTCGGGTTCCAAATGCAGGGGAGGTGAATTCTTTTGTGACGATGATGAAGCCGACGTGTGATGGAAGAAGAGCACGACAGGGAGAGGCCCATATAATTCCAGCATACGAGGAGATGGAGTATTCTGCTTTGTAACGCATGCCACAATCTGACTGTTTAGGAGCATTACTTAATTGCTAAATAAAGCATGGCTGAGGAGGACTTCAATGGCACCACAGGGGCCTATCTAAAGCATCTTCAGATCCATATAGAGACCATGGGAAGGAGCCACACTTGATTTCTACAGCATCCCATAAAAGCCAAAGCACCACGTATACTATTTGTGGTAAAATGAGACAGTTCAGAAAAAAAAAATGCACAGGTATTTTAGGAAATGTTGATTTTTTTTTTTTTTTTTTTTGCCTGATTAACATAAAATTATTGCAAAATCAATTATAAAATTTCAAATGTTTGTTTCCATTCTTCATTTTACTGTGAGTTTTGACAGCAAATCATATACATATATATATATTTTTTGTTGTTTCCCTTGCCTACCTTTATGTCGCTCCACAGTAATATGGCCTGAGCACTTCTACTGTTAATGCTACTCTTTACCATTTTCAAATTATTACTCATCAAAGCAGACGTGTCAAATCAATCGAAGCAGACAGCCAACGGATAACAACAGTGACAATGGTGACAAATATCTGTTTTTCCTTCTGAGGGAAAGTTCCACAAACAAACATGGATGTGCTATTCCGTCACTGGTCAACAATTATCCTGAATATTTGGATGTGCACTTGCTCCGAAGCAGGTTTTTCCATTTGATGGGCCTTATTCTTCCCCTTCACTTTGCTGTGCTCAGCTGCCAGGGCTCTCAGTCGTCACAGCATCTCCTTTTAATGCCCCTGACAGGGGGTTATTTGCTCCCATATATGTTTTCTCTCCAATTACACCATGGCAGGCTGGAGGCTGCCAAAGCACGCTGCAGAGATGCTGATGGTCACCTCTTTGACTAGTCCGTCCTGCCTCCCTGCTCTATATTTTTCATCTTTTTAGATTCTCTTAGAGAGGAGGACTCTGTCATTTGTCTGTCCTTGGTCCAAAGTGTTGTTTAACACCTGACAAGCATCAGCACCACAATGCCAACTACTGTTTGGAGAGAAAGGTAATGTTAGGCCTCTATTCTCAATTTTTTCTTCAAGGTGTATGACTGAAATGACAGTACATTCAGTGTGTGCGTGTGCATATTATTTAAGACAATTATTCACTGTATAAATGGAAGAAATGCAGCTGCAGTAGCCTAAGGCGTGGTGCATGCTTAGCGAGGAAGCAATGAGGATGCGGACTGCTTGGAAACGGACCGTCCCCATGGCCTGGCATTCATGATTCTTGTGTTTTTATGATGAAGGAAAGTTTTTCTTTTTTTCTGTACAGCAAGAATTGTGAGAATCAGGACAACCACTGCATGAAGGGAGGCTCTTTAGCTCCACTGGGATGTCCACTTCTTGGTTTGGTCTTCTTTTTTTGCCTTTACATATCGATTGCATAGATTTTTCCTCTTTTCCCAGAATACGCTTCTCGTGCAAGAAACTGGCAGCCTGTTGGCAGCATTTATAATCTCTAATGGAGGAATCATATAGGTGCTGGTACTTCATCACCTCCTCTGCCTTCACCATCGTTTGTTTTCCTGTCCCTGTCTCTCTCCCTTTCTCCTATATTCTTTCTCTTCCTTCACACCTCTTTGCTTGGCCAAACACCGGCCTCATTTTTTCGCATTTTGAGTGTAATCGACCCTCAGATGTGGTCTCCCCACAGCTGACCATTTTGGTCGCGATTATGCGGCCAAAATGCGTGATTGTGCAACATTTTCTGCACGTATATTGTTGTGACCACATCCACTTTAAGCATAAACCAGCCTTAAATAACAAGAGAGATGTGAATCTTAGAAATACCACATTTCCCTAATTACGTCAAAATGTTCTAATTTGAATATTTAATGCAGAGCACAATGCCCCATCATTCCCAAAACACATAATTAGTACAATTTGTTTGACTCTTTGTAGCTGCTTACAGCAATCAGCCTGATCAAAGACAAAGTAAAATGATATCAAGGGACTGATATCTCCAATGTACAAGATGCAAACCCTCTGAATCAATAGAGCAAAACAGACAGCATTTGTGAGTATAGCTGTAAGCTAAGAGGGATGCCAAATGCAAAGGCTGCCATTGATACCACAATGAAAAATGCATGATTTCAGAGAGAGCACTCTTTTATCTACAAGGCAAGATCAATAGTGGGAAGAGGTTAAGGAATCAAAGTTGTTTTGTTGGTGTAGTAGTTAACTGGGTCTCTTAAAAACATCTGAACGCAATTTGAGAGAACAAAAGCTTGCTAACAGACAATTGGAGACGAGGAAGGTGAAGTTCTCTGGGTTTATAAAGTTTCTTTTCACAATCAGGGAGGCAATATCCAACAATGAGTGTACAGGGCAATGCAAGTCAAATTCATTTACTGCTGATGAGCTCTATGCATAAATTGTAAAAGCATTTGTGGTGTTTTGCCTCAAGATACAGTAGATTAAGAAAACACAATAATTGCTACTGCAAATGCTAAATCACAACACGCTGCATGTTTCTTTGGCAGTAAGAAAGTGCTTCAGACAGCTTCCTAATAAACAAGTCTTTCTAGTGCCGTTCCCAAACACTGACCCTCCATTCTGAGTGTATTCATTCATCAGAAATGCTGCTTGTACCGTACCAAAATAAATACAGCGGCCCACCCTCACACAGAAACTGAACACTGATTTCAGTATGAGCCAGACAGGGCTAATTATTCTGTAACTGAAGCCCTCGCCTCTGTCCTGACCTTCGCCCTGTGAGTGGACAGAGGAAGAGCCAGCAGCTTTCAGCAGAGGCTTGGGCCTGTCTGGCCTAAGAATGTGACAGTAGATAGACAGAGGAGAGAGAGAGAGAGAGAGANAGAGAGAGAGAGAGAGAGAGAGAGAGAGAGAGAGAAATAGAGACACAAGAGAGGGAGACAGAGGAGAGAAAAGGAGACACAAAGGGAGAAGGAAACATGAGAGATAGGGAATGAAAGCGAGTGAGGATGACTGACAGACAGAGGAGCCGTCATAGGCTAAGAGTGAAGGCCCTGGCCACAGAGGGACCCGGTGAGAAAGCTTACAGATAGCAATCTGAGGTTTCACTCTGCGCCACGGCTAACAGCTAGCAGCTACCCTGTCACCACCGCCTAAACAAGCCTGCTGTTTTCATCTCCATATACACGACGCGGCACTCTGTCTTTTCTTCTGATGGAGATAAGATGTATAAATTATGAGCAGCTGACAAAGTCTACTCCAGCGCCCCCGGCATCTCATCAATCACTAGCCTGTGTGTCAGCAGGTAACTGACGTGGCCCCCGGAGGCACAGCCCCCTCTTTAGGTGTGTGAATGTGTGTGTGTGTTTGTGTGCCCAAAAAAGTGTGTGTGCACATTGCTACTGTGCAACTCTGCTTTTGTAGATGTTTAAGTATTTTGTGTGTGTCTGTGGATGTGTATGTGTGTGCCAGCTCTGTGTTGCGTGAACAGCTGATTCAGTCCTAACTCCTTGCTGTATAAGACGAAAACACACACACACACACACACACACACACACACACACACACACACACACACACACATACACACACACAAGAGTTGTTTTATCTTAGCGTATGTGTGTGTGTGTGTGAATTCAAAGTTTTACTGTTACACCTTGGGGTTATCTGATGTGCTGATATGCTCCAAAGAGAAAACTAAATGCCAGAGAGAAGGAACAGGGTGAAGGACAGGAATATAGTGAAAGAGGGTGAAAACAGGGAACAGGCTCACTGGGTGGAACGCTGGAGGCCTTAGAAGGCCAGTGGTGGACCACCCAGTGTGACTATTGGTATTAACAATTTTCCATGAACCTAACTTTCCCTGGTTGACAAGTAAAACACAGTCTGGGGCTTTTGGTTATGAAGGTATTAAGGACAAAATCAGCCATGAGATAAAAATGCACCTATTCAGCCATGCAAAAAAAAAAAAAAAAAAAAACATTCACTCTCATCCTAACTGCATTTTCAAGGTACTGAATTCCTCTTTAACACATTAAGAATGGCAACACTTTGGTGTTTAACACATCATTGCTAAACTAAGCAACGTAATTACACAGTGTGTCAGCAAAACAGCATAATTACAAGCTACAAGTTGTGTGTGTCTGATTTCACATCGTTCCCATTTACAGGCCAATCACAGTCATTCCAGCAGCCATGTTTACCAGAATTAAGGCTTAATTTCATTGCAGTAATTACAAGCCACAGTGTCCACGTCTACCAAACAGGGCTGACTGCATTGGTATTATACAGTACACTGCTAAGGGAAATATGACAGCAAATAAAAGTCGAATTTTCCAGCACCGTATTATAATTTTCTCTAATAACTCCAAACCAGTCTACTTAGTTTGATTTGGGAAATCACTGTATTCAATAAAACATTAATTCCTCTTGTACTGAATAGGTACATAACCTCAAACAACATTGCTGCAAAATTACACAATGTTACTGTTCATGGCCCAAAGCAGGTAGTTTGCTGCGTACACAATATCGACCAGCCGTCTGAAGTGAAGTTCAAGAAGACGAGAGAGAATCAGAAAATTTTGCTCCCCGTGGAGAAGGAGAAAGAGCTCGTCTCAGCACCAAAGAGAAGGAGGCTGTCATGTTCTGTGTGATGAGCTGAAAGATTGGAGGCGGCCTGGAGCAGCAGGGTATTCCTTCCCCCCATAAACAAACTTCCAAAAACAAACAGTTCCACCCCGCTGAGATGGAGATGGGACAGTGAGACAAGAGGGACGGTCAGACAGGTGTCAGTAAAGAATGACGTCTGCAACAGAGGGCACACAGAGAGACGCTCAATGAGATGAGGGAGAGTTGAAGGAAAGGGTGTTTCATGAAGCGTTTCAGACTGTTGTCGGTTGTCTGGCCTTCTGGTTTGCTTTAGATTCTAATCTAGGACTTAATGTTTTGATCGCCCCGATACCTCATGAAATATGTACCATCTACTATTAGCATTAGTTAGCATCATAGCAGTATCAATGACACTATTGTTTCAAAGATGGCAAATCTTGAGACACATTATCTTTGAAAACCCCTCTAGAAATAAAGGCGATGTCTAGAATTCAGCTGACAAAAGCACTCAGTTGTCTTGAAATCTGATGAGTCTGACAGGATGTGAGCCCATCTGATCCTTGGCTGTCTGAATATTCCCTTACAGGGGGGAAGATAGGAGGACAGGCTGCTCCTCACTGTGCTTTTAGCACAGGTGTGATGAAAGTCAGTGCCGGCGCAGCTTGGCCCACCTCTCAGATTACCGTGAACATGCCTGGTGATGGACGCTGCCAGTTGGCAGGCAAAATGCTGGGAAGTGATGCCCATTGTTCCCAAACCATCTGCATGCTACATGGAAATGGCATATCAGGTGATCGTTGGGGATACATAATATCATTTCTTTTAAAATGTCTGGGCTATGGGTTACAGTTGGAGGTCTTAATGAGATAAAAGGCGAAAGCGAGACAGAACGGGTTGGCGTTCCAAGGTCAACGCCGCTAGTGACTGTGGCCATCTCTGACTCATCTGTTTACCTCTGGGAGGTGCCATGCCTGTTTATCTCTACCATGTAAACGAGAATAGGAAAGAGAGCCTAACTAATAAAGGGAAACAGAGATCCTTTGTGTCAGAGTGGCTTTGTTTGCCATCCATTGCCACAGAACATCCTGTATTCATTGCACTCAGTGAAATGACGCCTTTTGTTAGACACACTGCCTGAAGAGGATTTATACTTGAAATTAAATATGTGATATTAATAATGACTTAGAATACTCAAAGGATATATTAGCAGGGACATTTTATTTATTCAGTTTCTTAAAGGAGCCTACTGCTGATTTTTCATATTTGAACCCAATAATGACAATCTGCATACATGCTACCTTACTGCCAACCATTTTCCAAACCATACTACTGGAGTGGTAAAGTTTACAATTGTTTTTCCTACTACACAGACTGTCATTGGTTTCACTTTATTCCAGTACACTATTAAAATCACACTTGTAGAGACTTGAAAAGTGCTTGAGATAAGTAATCCATCACAGCAAAGTAACTTAATTTAACCAATCCAACAGAGCCAGGGAAGAAATGTACATCTCTGCCAGGGATTATAGTCCCAGGAAAAGACAGCTTTCACCAAGAAATTAAAATGAACGTGTCTTCACAAACAAGCACAGGTGTTAGAAGGTGAGACATACAATTTTAAGGTAAGTGAATATTTCATTTTGTTTTTTTAGGGGATTTGGCAAAATAAGACAAAAACTAAAATATACGTTTTGGAAAATGTTAATGACAGAACATCCACCCATCCACCCATCCACCCATCCATTTCCTATACCCGTTTGTCCTGTTAAGGGTCATGAGGGGGCTATAGCCTATCCCAGCAGTCACTGGGTGAGAGGCGGGGTACACCCTGGACAGGTCATGGGGGTAATATTTATCAGGCTCAAACATGCAAAATCACCAGTATGGTCCTTTAAATTTAGGACAGTATCTAGCAGTCACACCTATAGTATTCTGGGCTTGCAACTGAGTACCAAAAGCACAGAGCAACAATACAACTATTGTCTACGCTCGCTTTTCAGAAGGTGGATGGCGAGACTAAAACAATGTGGCACTAAGAATCTTTATCCGCTTCACTGCCCATCTGTGCCCTGTGCCAATCCTTCACGGCTCCTCTAATGCTCCACCGAATGACTAATGAATGCTGCAAGTGTCACTTGACCCTTTTGCCCTCACGGTGATCTCTAGTGCACCCTGGGCAGCGCTCACTCTTTTGCCGAACAAGAATGGCTCTTTCTTCCTTTCTGTCGCAGCTTAATTTCCTCCATACCTCTGTTTAATCTCCCCCATCACCCTGCTTCTCTCTCTCTTCTCTCCACTTTGCTCTTCATTTTTTTCTCTGCCTATTCAAATCTTGAAAAGGAAGATGAGAAAAGGCCTCTCATCCTGCAAAGAAAAACACAGGGATGAATGGCTATTCATAGTTTGAAGGGTAGGAAAGAGCATGAATTCAGCTCTCATGCATCTGAAAACTGCATAGGTGTGCACTTCAAACACGCACATACATGTAAATAGAGGCCAAACCATCTTTATCTGCAAACTTGTGGCTTTTGGTAGAAAAGCTGACTTAGCGGTTCGACCAGATGCAATAAACCTTTAATTTATTTGCTTTTCCACAGGTTGAATGGGCCATAAAAAAAATTCTTACTATCTACCACCACCTAACATTTACAACATACAGTATCTTCTTTAGCTTAAACGTGTGTGGCTCTTCTGTTATTGAAACTGTATGTTCCCTCTCTGTCACTCAGATGTGCAGCTCCTGACAGGCTAAGCCCTTAATGCACCAGATTTGACTCGTTAATCCTGTGAAAAACCATCCTTTTTGTCTCTCAGGTGGAAAGGTCGCGCAGCAAACCCTGGCTTCCTTCAACCTATTCCTCCCCTCTTAGCCCCCAACCTAAACACGCTCTAGCCCTCATCATTGGCCTCTCTCACCCCTCCTTGCCTGTCTACCCACCTGCATGCATAAGCTACAAAGCCCAAGGTGTCAAGACTACCTGTCTCAACAGCACCCCCCTTGCCTGACCTGCGAATAGCCCTCAGGGACATTAATTATAGAATAGTCTGACTTGTTGAGAGGAAAGAGAGAGAGACAGGGGGAGAGAGAGAGATAGAGAGAGAGAGAGAGAGAGAGAGAGAGAGAGAGAGAGAGAGAGATAAATGCAGAGATGTTGTTACAGAGGCTGTCACCTCATAATCATGTCATCTTGCTGTACAGAGGTGATGCTCAGGCTTTACTCGATCAGGTTTCCCATTCATCATCAGGGAGTCGGCCGGTTGCTGGTGGTGTGTGTGTGTGTGTGTGTGTGTGTGTGTATGTGTATGTGTGTGTGTCTGGGTGGGTGTTTTTAGATAGTGGATGGTGAGAGGGCATTGTAAAGTGCTAACTCTCAATTTCCCAGGGTTCAAATGCATTCAGACAACTTCGATTTAACCGTGTTTTGTCTCGCTCAACTCGTCCCAGACATCATTTAGATCCTCGTCCTAACACAACTGTCCTGTTCCGATTATTAGACAATTCCTATCGCCTGAAATGTGGAATATCCTTCAGCGATTCCTTTAGGATGACAGCAGAAAATCGTGATGTGAACATGCAATGGATCCAACAAGCTAGGAGCACGCAACATAAAACACGGCATTCTTTTCATCGCTCAAGACTACGCTTGCTGGCAAAAAACATCTACGATAACATGTCATTGTTAAAGATACTGTGTGGACAGCGATGTCTACTCTACAAGCACGGATAGATGGTGAACTGCCACCATGTGATCAGAGAAATCTGTCCAAACAAATGGAGGCTTCTCGTGCACATTACCGTGTTAGATTAGACGACTCTCGGTCATTTGATTCCCTGCCGTCTCGACAGCTCCTGCATCTAATGGACCAAGTGGGATTTTGCAAAACGCAAAACAGGGAGAGGTCAATGTGTTTGAAGGTTACTCCTGTCGCGGAATCAAAATAAATAACATTCAGGTGTGCTATTCTCTGTCAGGCGAGCGTCTTAATGATGCCAAGTTAACACATACTAAATAACAGTGTCTCCCGACGCACTGACAGCCTCAGAAATAATTGACCAGCATGCTCCAAACTGAAACGCAGCAGGCAGAGAATTCAATCCTGCAGCTGACAGAACCCATTGAGCATGTCACCAGATTTTGCATTATACACAAAGCAATGTCAGGTCAGGGATGCGGCCTCCTGCTAGTTATTTGCGATCGCATCTCTGAGGGTAAATTACCTGGCTCTCCATAATATGGTCTAGTTAACTAATTTCCTGACAGCACAAGAAAAGTCTTGGATTTACTACCTGTCAGAAACGTGACGGACTGTTTTTTCTTTTATCCTTTTCTCCAAAATGCTTGGCAGCCTCTCAACTAAGAGCTCATATCCAATATCCGTTCTCAGTGTGCCGAGAACACCTCTAATTCGAGACAAGACGTACAGCTGAAAATGAACAAAAAGAAACACAACCTTATTATGTTTGAAGGCTACCAGGAGTGTGTCATTTCATCCACAAGTTCCCATGCAAAAATTGCTGCTGGGGGGCTGTTTAAGCGATGAAATATAGTTCGAAAGCTCTCTCTGTAAGGGAAAAAAGGTAATTCATTATCCATTATCCTGGCGACCTCTGCACATTGACAACTATACACATACCCTACATGGTGTCCTGTCATTTTGTTGTTATACACGTGTAAATCATTCACTTTCTGACAGAAAAGAGTCTTTGACAACAAAACCTCAACCTCACCAACAGGGTCACGGAGAAACTGAATCCCACCGCACACAAAGGCTAGTTTTACCTGCGAGAGCACGACCTGCTACCGATAGCGACAGAGATGACAATAGCACATTGATGGTGTGAAGTCTGCCTTTAAGCTACGCCGTGCAGGAGGAACAATATAGACTCACAGAATACTCCCCCACTGTGGATTTCCACAGTGTCTGAAAGTTCACAATGCCGTGCCAAGGTCTGCCTATCCTTTCCTTTCTCTCTCTTTTTGTTTGTGTTCCATTGAGCCGGACGGCACGGCCTATCATCGTCTCGACAATGACAGTAGGTGGAAACGCTAGCTTTCATTACACAAAGTATAAATAGTGTAATCTATCAACCCTGCCAATCAGGATGATTGATTATGGGCTGTCAGGGAGGAGAGTGACATATTAGAAAAGTTTGGTTAACAATGCCTGTAGCTGGTGCGGGGCTGCTGCCACCCAGCCCAGTGATTAATGTGTTGTCAGCCTGTAATCCCACACCCACGCTTAATGAGGCAAGAATTTATCATCTCGGCAGAGTGGCAGATGTCAGGGGGGAAAGGAATCCAAGTGGCTGGAAACAATATACTTTTTCTAGCCTGAGCTTGACATGTCTGACAAGCTTTAAAAACCACAAAGAAGGCCTGTGTAAGCAAAAACTTCAGTGGAGGGACTTTCAGATCTGGCATCGTCCTCTCTTTCACGCTCATGAAAGTCACCGCTGCTGAAAGAAGACCCCATCTCTGATTAACGCTGTCCCGACAAACAGAGACAACTGGCACACTGGATTAAAGCGCTAATAATCCAACACGCTGAGGGAGGGGAAGTCCACGTTTCTACGTTTGTGTATACGATTTCACAAAAATCATCAAATAAAAATCCGAGTTTGGTTCCTATGTTGAAAAGTAAACAAGACTGCAATGAGTTTAAAGGCTGTCAACACCTCATCCAGCGGGAATTTAGAGTTCTACTATTCATTAACTTTATTAACAACATATCAACAGCTGCATGTCATAAACAACAACAACAACAACAATTTGCATTATCTGATAAAATGTGAATTAAAGTGAAGCTGCCCTGAGAGAGCGCACATAAAATCAACTTCAAAGAAAAGTGTAATGCGAGCGCCTGAAGTGATTAATGCGCTCTTGTCAACCTCAACTAGAAGAGATAACTAATCTCTTTGTGAGATGTAAAGTTTGGCACCGTTCTCTGGAAACACCCAGTGGGGTGGAGGGTGAGAAAGAGAGATAGATTTTTCCAGAACACAGAAAACACTCAGCCAGCTGTCTCTCATTAGAGTAGCAGCATCTTCCTGTCAACAAAGACACCAACAGGGAGGATTAGCTGTGACTGGGCTGATAGAGGAACACACTGGGATTCTGTACCATTTAATAGCTTAAAAGTATCGTTTGATAAGAAGAGTGATTGAAGTGAAGAGATGCCTTATTGAGGACATTATCTTGTTACAGTATATAGCCTTTGGTGTGTGTTAAAACTTTTTCAGGAACTCAGAAACCTTTTAAAGAACTTTTTTTTTTTTTCACACCAAGGAATTTAATGCTGCGTTCGACAGACCTCGGAACTCGGATTTTTCCGACTTTCTACTTGTAAAATTGCGTTGGGGTGGCATTTGAAGTCAGAGCTCCAACTTGGAAACTTGGACCAAAATTATCTACCCCGATTTTACGAGTATGATGTCACTCAACATGGCAGCACCCATGGAAGTGAGCTTTGTGAATGGAAATGATCAGCTAACAGCAGAATAAAGTATTTTTCTTATGACATTTAAATAAAAACGTTGAAATATATTGTCAAGTTAACTATCTATAGTGTATAACAACTGTTTGCCATTGATACATAAGTGTAAATAATTTCAGAATATTACTTCTCTGCACAAAGTTTAATACCCACTGTGATTAATGTCATTGTAAAACAACACAGCCAGACAGTCCTGTAGTCTAACTTTACTTTAGTTAGCATTTATTACTAAGTTTATTTAATCTTACAGTATTTATTGGTGTTCAGCCATGTTTTTTTGTCTACATTTGATTGGAACGGTTCGAGGTCAGAAGTTGGAAATTCTGACTGGGAAAAGTCCAACTTCCCAGGTCTGTCAAACGCAGCATAAGTACTGGAACTATAATTCCTGAACCATTTTTTCAGCTCACGTCCAGCGTAGACTGGGTGGAGCTTGCAAGACTTATCATTGCTGATTGGTCAGATGCAAGTTTTCTTCAGCCCAATCAGGTGGATAACTGCTACTTTTAACTGCTCTGTTTAGCTTGTTTTTGTACACTTCAAGCCTTTTCAAGAAATTTATGCAATTTTCTCTTCTATATCTCTTAAGGCCAAATTCTGGATTCTGCACAGATGTTCGACCGCCACATGAACTGATGTGGAAACGTGATGAGCAAACGTGTGGGGCTATTATACTCCGTGCCTATGTGTCGATGGGCTAAAAGGCCCCATGCTGACATCATGTGATGAGGCATGTCTTTCTGTGTGGCGTCAGTTTGTCCACACAAACCCAAACCCTCGTGGACACACATCAGTTCATTCCCTTGCTTGCCTCTGTTCTTTCTGTGTGTGTGGTGAAGTTTTGCTGAAGTTTTGCTTCTCTTGCTCTAATTTCCATTATCTTGATGATACTTGATGGTATTCTTGATGGTTTTCATTAGCTCCTACTCTGGATAGTTCCAGTTTAAGTATTTCCTAATTTAATTCTGTTCTTTAGGTCAAAAGTGGCTTATGTTTGTACTGCGATTAAGAAAAAATAAATTAATTAAAGAAAAAAAAACTATCTATATTTTTTAATAATATATATATATATATATATATATATATATTATTTAAAAAATATATATGTTAAATATTATATATATATAAACATATTTTAAATAATATATACTAATATATAAGTTTATATATATATATACACGTGTGTGTGTGTGTATATATATATATATATATGTGTGTGTGTGTGTGTGTGTGTGTGTGTGTGTGTATATATGATATATATATGTATACATATATATACACGAGTAAAATGTTTACATGGACGGAATTGATAGGATTCTGCAGTAATACATATATATATATACACACACACACACAAGCAAAAATATTTACATGGATGGAAATGATAGGATTCTGCGGTTCGCCAAGCNACACACACACACACAAGCAAAAATATTTACATGGATGGAAATGATAGGATTCTGCGGTTCGCCAAGCATGACATTGCGTAATCTGAGTAAGAGGGAGCATCTGCCAGGTGAGGAAATCCATGCAGAGGTGGCTAACTCTGATTATGACATTTACATACCTGCTGAATCAATTTACAATTGCACAATCTAGGTCTGTTACTCCAAGTAACCGATTTATGCCGATTTCAAACTAATGACGTGCTTATGACATTTAAAAACATTGATATAGCCTTAAACGGGGTACAACACGTACTGTTGCATGGACACGTACTGAAACGAAACACATCAACTACATATGTCTAAATAATTGCGAGGATTTAATGATACTTTGGCTTGAAGGTGGAAGTGGCCTGTTTCCGTTTAGTTTTCAATGTCTTGGCGGGTTTTCGAAAGCAGCCAAATTACTCTATAAAAGTGGACCTTCCCAAAAGCATATAAAGATACAGTTGGAACGATATATGTGAAAACCAAACACTTTATAGAATGCCAATCCCATGCACTCAATATTATTACACTAATAAAAAGTCCACAAAGGCTTAAATTTTTACAGAAAGAAATCTTATATGAGCAATTGCATGATTTGTCAGAGTTTATGAAGACTTTATATCAAATTGGGAGAGGGAGACATCTCATTATTGCTGAGCAGCCTTGGCCTGTTATGTGACAGGCTTCAAACTCCACCACTAAACACAAGAGATGTCAGGACAACAAATGCTTCGCCGCAGAGACGTTCCTTCGTACACCGGATGCCAAAGGAAAGAGAGGAAAATCAGTTAATGCAACACGGCCACTTCACTGTCTCATAAAAGCCCGTACAAAAACACATGTTTGTTTTTATACTGTGTGCCTCGCCAAAAACCTAATACATCTATCATTTTCGGTTATTAGAGTGACATGACACCCAGGTCATGCACCCCATGTCTTTAGGCTTTGAAAGAGGCAATAAATCAATCTTGGCACTATTACTTACAATTAAATGTGCTTTAAACTTTTACTGTGTGTTTATGATATGCAGGGCCTGGATGATTTATGTGGACAGTGTGAGTCACTCCCTCTAATTGCTGTTGTTTCCCCGGTTTACGACCTCTGCATGACCTCTCGGTTTAAGCTGCCAGAACACACAGAAATAGGCCTGTTGTGCTGATCCAAACATCAGACAGACTAATATTTCATGGGTCAAAAACAAGCTACACACACACACCTCAGAAAATGAACATGGAACTATCTGACATAAACACGCAACATATTTCGACTATCTGAAACTAAACAGTTCCAAATAATTATATCCACTATTTTAACATACATGATAGGTTGTTGTTAAAAGATGGAGAACAGGAGTATCTCAAGTGATGCAATTATCAGATAACAGACGTTATATAAGACTGGGGGAAAGAACAGTTGAAAATAAGCAGATCGCAGTCTGTCAGGGAGTTTATTTGTCTGAACATTAAGCAGACGAACACTCATTGTGGTTATATTTTGCTCACAACTCCTCCTCAATCCGCCATGCTGTCCTTACTCGACCTATGCATTCTTATTCAAAAATGTGTCATGAAAGGCAGGTGACAAATAACTGGTGCAAAACACAAAATCTAGCAGACAGAGAGGAGTGGTAATAAACTTGTTTCCACAGCAATCTGTTGAGAAGCATATTCTTTGAGTTTTCTCCGAGGACAGATTTGTTCAGGAAAATGATTCGGCAAAGCCACAGAAGGCTCATTCACAAAGCGCTATATTGCACGCTGTTTGTTATGTTCGAGAGCTTCGGGGAACTCGTAACTCTCAAGCACGGAGTTGAACGTGGCAACATACTTTACAGGGCACATTTGAGATTTGAAAAGGAAGCAAAACAACCAACCTGCACATTCCTTCTCTTCTTCCAGAGTTGCATTGCTGCAAAGCCACAATCATGGTTCACATAATGCACAATCATGGGTCTAAAACCATGCAGTCTAGCTGGGATTTGGACTGCTCCCTTCAGTGCAAACTTAAAATGAACCGCTGTCTGCTGCCGAGTAAAACAGGTTAGTGTCTGGGGAAGAAAAAACAGAACTGAAAAGATCCACTTGAGGACTTTCCTGGCTCTGTCACTGTCAATTCCCTTGAAGGACCGTTACCCTGTGAGCAGAGACTCATGGGACCCAGGAGCTGGCCCAAGCCACCCTGCAGTGCAGTCTGCTTTACATTATACGCAGAAGGATGTGGGAGGAAAAACTTCGTGTTCATGCTCGGAAATCAAGTCAAATAATTCATCCAGGCAAAATCTAAGTGACATCCGAGGAACACTTATACCCACTGACGTAGCTACCAAGCTGTGCTCAGCGAGGGGGAGCATAGACTGACTTCATTCACTGTGAAACACTCTTAAACACGTGGCTAGGGAGTAAATGTTATTCTACTAGTTAAATTTGCTATGCACTTTTTTTTTTTTTTTTTTTTTTTTTTAGCAGTACTTGGGATCTGAAAACAGAATGTGCTGTCACAGTGTTTTGATAGACATGGCCAGTTTAATCCAAGGGTTCGACAACATAATGTGGGCTCCGTGGCAAACTAGAGGGAGGTGGGGGAACCGAGCCAAAGTGCACCACATGTATTTTCCAAAAGCAGTCCAACGCAGTCCAAAAGGCTCTGCGTGGTTTAACGCCATTTCACTCCACGACCTCTAAGTCCTCAAAGAGAATTATCACATTATAGCATTCCAACACGCCCAATTTCCCAAAATACAGCTCAAGGCTTTTCTACTCTGACTCTGCTTAGTGTTATGGTTTTGGGGAAAACACTTCAATAGTCTCTACTGCATATTTTCATTTACTTCAGGTATTTATTTATTTATTTTTGTCTCCCTTCCTTACACTTCTGTCCTTTCCATTTAGAAATGCAATGTAACAAAAAGCCAAAGGAGGAAAATTACCCCCATGGTAGTTTGAAGCAAACACCAAAACATACAGAAAAGTCAGAGACGGCTTATTGTCACCCACTTATGGCGTCATGCCCACTAGTGTATGAAAACACACACTGGCAATTAAAGAAGCAACAAAATTATCTTCGGTTTATGAACGTAGCTATTTAGCTATTTTCCTCGTGCAAAGCCTGTGAGATGAGGTATAGAGTTCCCTAAACGTCTACAATTTTGTGTTAATTTTTCCACTTGAAAGCATCTTTACAGTCCTTTATGTGTGCGTCTGCTTTCTCCAACCAGCCACCGACTCTCTGGATGTGATTTGGGGCAACACGGAAAACATTGGGAATGTATGAAAAGTTATGGTGTTCATTTCGTACTAAAGACCATAACTGCTTTATCAGAACCATGTGGCGTCCCAGAGTGCCAGTCCATAATGGCATGATTGAAAAGGAGTTTAAACTGTGGTCGCAATCCACTCTGATATGACTCAAGAGAGGTCTCCAAAGTTCAGCACTGCCTCTTTCTCTTTCATAGCAAGCATATTAACTACTCCAATACATCATGCAAAGGGAATGATCAGATAGGGGTTCTTGCTTCAGAATTATGCTGTCATGAAAGGGCACGTATCACTGTAACCCTGCAGTAGTTGCTGCCATTGCTTCGCCTCCAATTTATCCTCTCCAAACAGCAGGAAAGATATCTTCCGTATGAAAATAGCTAACATCTATGCAAATAAGAATTTGTTTAAACTTTAAAAGATACACCCAGAAGTCAGATAATTTCAAAAATAAACCATTTCTGTGGCCCTGTATTTTTTTTTCAATCGGACACTTGCACTAATTGAGACTCAAATGGTGGCGCAGGAGACAGCAAGACAGCTAATTACCATGTTTTGTAATGAAGCAAATGCCAGATATCAGGAGCCCCTGTTAGGAGCAACACCCTGCTGTACGAGACATAAAAGCAAACACAGATATCTAATTATACCATCATCTCTTTCTACTTTCCTCTTTTGTTGCAGACATTTGTTGACTGGTGGCCTGTGTTACTGGTTAGCTTAAAATCACTGTTCTTCCCTGATGATTTGAGCACATTAGCCCCATTTATAGCTTATATTACAGCACGACCTGTATCCATTTAGGTAGCCCAGATAAGAACAAATGCATGTTAATCCAAGGTATAAATGTGAGCAGAATGCATTATGATCGACCTGCCGTATTGTGATTGGATCTCGGTTACAACTAGCTTTGTGTAAATGGAATCCATACGGCTAAGTTCCATTTGTGAGATAAAATTTGCCCACAACTTGAAAACATAGCCCCGCCTTGCATTCCCATTTGCTCTCATTAGTTATTTCCAATCAGAAGTTGTGAACTTGCCTTAAATAATCTGCACCTTGAACATGGACAGCAACTACTCACACAAAAAACTTAATTTAAGAAAACAGATGAACCGAACAACCTATTTATTAAGATCCAATCAAACTGCAGGCAGAATCCAGATAATGAGATTGATCCTTAATCCAGGTGTAAATGCAAGTTCTGACACTGGATGTCATAGATATCCGGATACAGAGATCACATTTTAATGCAAGTTGTAATTGGGGCCATCATGTCTCATCTAAATCAAAACCAAAAATCTGGAAATGCTGCTGTCATGTCCTGGGGCTCAGACGCATTTCTCTTCATACACAGCTTTGTGTATACCGACTCAAACACTGCTAATAAGGAACAGTGAGTAGGACAGTTGGGAAATATATTCAGCTGCAAAAAAAAAACAAAAAACTGTGTGCAACTGGAGCTACGGGATGCATTTTCATCAAAGCTGTAACCTTTTACTTTGCATAGGGAATAAATTATCATATACAGCAGGTTCAAAGACACAAAGACATAAAAACACACATCATGTCAGCTAGAATCAGTGATTATCTCTCCTTTCATCTAAGGCTGTGGCGACAAAGGCAAACATTTCTTTTTCACTGACAAGCTATGTAAATAAAATCTTATAAAGTGACTTTACCCTGCCAGAAAGCATTGTAAAGGTCCTTAGTTTCTTTTTATATGAAGTGGATGAACAGTGTTTTCATTCCACTTTTCTCCATCTACCAAACATGCCAGACTGAGGTTAAATTATTTCAATGTTTTGCTTCCTCACTTGCCACTTACATGAAGAATCAAGAACAAAGCATAGCCTGATCTGACACTAAGAGTACACTATCTTAGCTGATTGTCTCAAACAATAAATATTTTGTTTTCCTCATGCATTTTTAAACCCGACATTGACTCACACGCTTCGGATTTGTCATTGGATGGCTTTGTTCTTGCCGCTCTG
Source organism: Lucifuga dentata (assembly GCA_014773175.1). Lineage (NCBI taxonomy): Eukaryota > Metazoa > Chordata > Actinopteri > Ophidiiformes > Bythitidae > Lucifuga > Lucifuga dentata. The sequence continues at coordinate 102,081 of VXCM01000265.1, forward strand.
GATCCTTTTTTACCTCCCAAGCTCGCTGTCAGAACCCTGGAGACCTTAAAACGACAAAGCTTTGCTGATCCTAACACTAAATATTTCATGACCTTACAATTACATGAAATCAAATCTGAGCAAAAGCTGTTAATTTATACAGCATTATCAAAGAAGACAAATTAAATTAAAAGGCTCAACTATGATTTTACCAAATTCTAATTAGCCAAAAAAAAAAAAAAAANAAAAAAAAAAAAAAAGAAAAAAGAAATGAATGGAGGAATACATGCATGAGTGGGGATAATGAAGTGTTTGTGAGAGGTGTGTACGTGAGCTGTCACTCCAATCGTCAGCCATGTCACACTCAACAACACACCATGATTGGACAGCCGCCCGTCGTCTTTGATCTGGGCTCATGCATACGGAATCAAGTCAGACCGTGATTTAATACATGCACACACACACACACGCACACGCACACAAAATGCACACACACACACAAAATGTAATAATAAAGACAGATTCTGTTTTCAAAGGGCCACAGCACTGGGATCTCTGTAAATGGGGACTGACAGTCAGTCATTCACAAGATGAAAATAAGGATAAGGGTCATTCTGAAAATATGGTGACAAACATGTCCCTTGACTTTGAAGAGATGAAAACACTTAATTTTCATGAAACCTCAAATTACACAATTGTCTAACCTAACATTTCCCTAAATAAAATAAAATAAAATATTTTCACTCTATGTTGTTTTGCACATATTTCTTCAGCAATTATTTGAACTATGAGTGGTGGAAAACTGCCCGGCCCCCATAGGTTTACCACTTTTGCGACCTTTACATGATTATATCTATATCTATATCTATCTATCTATATATCTCTATATAGATAGATAGATATAGATATAGATATATATATATTTTTTTAATTTTCGTTAATTTTATTTCCCCAAGTGAGAGACATATATCCAAAAAAACAAAAAATAAAAAATAGACACAAACAACAACTTAAGAAATCTAATCTAATCTCTTAAGAAATCAATTTAAGAGATCTTTGAAAAGAACATTTTGTTATTTTGACATTACAAAAAGTTGTGAAGAAGTACCTTTGGAGTTGCACACATGATAACTTTCCTACCAAATTCTAGACGTTAATAAGGCTTTAAATTTTAATTTTTGTCGCGTGGTTAATTAAAATGTGTCATGGGTGTTACATTGTTTTACATTCATAATATGTTGATTTTTGTGTATTTAATGATGTGTTTCAAGATGCTTTTGATGCTATCATGGAAAATTAATCTTTTATGAGCATATGCATATTTATGATGTCAAGATGTTAACAAACTTTTACCATTAAATTTTAGTGAAGAAAAAGAATTCAAAACTTGAACATTTTGTATAAAGTCACCATTTGAGAAAGACTAATAAAGGGAAAGAAAGTGGAATAAAGGGACAAATCCACAGAAATGCATGTCAGATAGACTTTACTTATTACATTAAAAGGTGTAAAAATTAGCCAACTTACATCTTCAGACTTTGGTTTGACCACTTTCATGAATGCTCCTCTTGCTTTGGCCTCCATTACTTCTTTCATGGTTACTTTCCTGGTGTCCAGAAACTTCAGCTGGGGCAACTTGTGAAGGACAAAGTACCTGAAAGAAAAGGACGCATGCAAGATAAAGCAGCAAACTGGTGATTTTGCATGTTTCATCCCAGGATATAAAACCCAACCCTGCCAACCATTTTCCAAAACAATTTACTGGAGCAATAAATTTAGGACTTTTTCCAACCTTCCAGACTGCCATTGGTTTCAGTTCATTCCAGAAGGACTTGAAACATGCTTGAGATAGGTAATCCATCACAGTGAACATGACATCTATTAAATTTTTTTTGCGGAAAAAATATATTACTCAATTTAACTAATCCAACACAGAGATAAATAGAAAACTATATATATATATATATATATGTCTCCACCAGGGAATATAGTTCCAGGAGAAGACTGCTTTTACCAAGACATTAAAACATCTACAGTCATGTAAGTAAAGTGATAGCAGGTGAAAAACCAAATTTTAAGGTGGGTAGCACCTTGAAATTTGATTTATGAAAGATTAAGGGATTTGGCAAAATAACACGATAACTAAAATACGGTTTCATGTTTTGGAAAATCGTTGGTGGTAACGTAACGCGTGCAGGTAGTATTTATTGAGCTTAAACATGCAAAATCATTGGTATGGTCCTTTAAACTGTGTGCTTGATTGATAGAATAATCAAAATGACAGTATGCAAAATGCACGCATCAACGGAACTTAAAAAGCAGCCTTGTTTACTCGGCGCAAATTTAATGGCCATAATATTTGCTTGCATGTAATAACCTTCAAAGCTGATAAGAATAAGTACGACATATAAATAGCACGAAAGGAGATACAACCCGTCTGCCAGAGCTGTCATTCCGGCTGCATCACAGATATCTCCCTAAGCTTTCAGACACACACTGTCTTTCATTGGGAGGGAGAGAAACGTCAAGAGATAATGGTTGGGATACATAGATGACAACAGATCCTTTCACGGGCGGCGGGGATAGAGGAACCAGTGTGTCAGGACTGAGCTGGTAGCCAAAAAAGACACGCAAGCAGCAGCTAAGTAGAGGGTGAGAAAGGACGGGGACGTGGGCACAGACCAGACCTGTACGCAAAGATTCGTGACAAATTGATGATGGTGATGGTGATGAAGGGAGATGACAAAGCTAGTGTCAAGTTTTCAACACCTGAGGATTAGAAGGAGGGGGTGAAAGGATTGTGATTAGACTGACGCGGAACAGAAAATATCTCTCAGAGAAATGAATTATGAAATGAAATGTGAAATTTATTACACATCTCTTAAAAGAAACATGTTTACAGGATTAAACGACAACAATCCTAATAAGAGCTTTTTTTTGTTGTTGTTGTTTTTTTAGCACTCATATCCAAAAGGCCCCATTCCCTTCCTTTGTGTGTCTCTCTCTCTCTCCCTCTAAAAGACTTTGTTCGGGGCATTTCTATGATGAAATGTGAAGATGCCCTTGGGAGATGCGTGGAGAGGTTATTCTCCATAGGTAACCCACCATCACAGGGTCAGAGCAGATGACAAGGCTCTGTCAGCCAGTGGGGATATTAATGATTCAACCCAACCACAGTGGGAGGAAGAAAAAGTGCAGGAGGGGGAATGATGTGAGAGGAGAAAAATGGGGGGAAAAATGCACTTTATTTAGTAAAAATGTTGATGGGCCATATCATATTGCTCATGATAATGCTGGTTTAATTTTGAATTTAATTTTAAAAAACCCCATCTATCATGATATTGACAATATTGTGGCATGAAGATGTGCTGAAGCATTTTCATAACAGAAAAAGACAGAAACAAAACAAGCATGCGGGCCAGCACCTGATGAATTAGTTCCTTACAAAAAAATGAGCTAGCAGCAGTTAAGGCTAACTAGCTAACAGCTAGTGGTTGGAAAAATAACGTTTGTTTCGTCATTTGAAGCAGAAACACCCAGGTGAATATTAAGAAAGTTAAAGGTCTGGTGAGGAGAAGAACTAAGCAAGCAAATAATCTGTGACACAAAACAACCAGGCAAGTTTTCCAAGTACAGCGTTAAGTATGTAAGTTAAGTACAGCGTTAGCTAGCTGCCCCCCCCCNAAAAAAAAAAAAAAAAAAAAGTTTGAGTGAAATTAGTGAATTAGTGAAGCGGTGGCTTTTTGTCTTGCTAAAGACATGATGGCAGTCCAAACAGTGGAAAATGAAGCTTTTGGTGACTTTTCAGAATGCTCAACCCAAGATATTACAAGGAAATATTTTTCAAAGATCTCTGTTTCCTATGTTCCCCAGCTCTACATAATACAGCACATAATGGGTTAGGGTTAGATTTATTCTGTTAACAGACACTTAATGTGTGTTAACAGAATACTGAACTGGGGAACACAGATACACTCCCGCTCTGACAGCGTTGTATGAACGTTAGCTTAGCCGCTACACTCACCTCAGTCGTGTGTATGTTAATTTATCTGTAGCTCAAACTGATATGTTTCCCACTCTTGTTGTCCATTTTGTCTATAAAAATTGCCAAGATATTTATTTTTAAATTTTTAATTGCATTTTTTCCTCAATGTTTACTCTTCAGGTTGAGGCTTTCAGTTGTTTTGAATTGCTGTTTACATGTGCACTTAGAATTTGAGTTCGTTTTATTTGGTGATAATATGTTTTATACACTACTTAAAGCAGGTAAAGTTAATTTGAGTAATTGTTCACAAACTAAAACATTATTAAGATTATAATTAGGATTTAGTTATTATTTCTATTTTTACTGAAGGGTTAGACTGTGCTTACTTTTACATATACATTTTAAGTTTTACTCACATTTTTACAATTTGCTGTATTGTTTACTACTGGCAATCACCTCCAAAAAAATTGATAAGCGTTACATTTTTCATATTGCCATGAAATCGTTATCGCTCAAATACCTTGAGATACCATGATATTATTTTATCGCCTATTCCTAAGTGATATCATTAAGAATTTTACTGTGTAATAATTAAGCAACAAGAAAATCTTTCTACTGTATTTAGTGTAACACGTCATGGAAGATAAACTTAAAAAAAAAACAATGAATATTTATGACGTGATCCAGCCAATCATTATGCAGCTTGTTCAAATTTATGGCATTTGAACAAAAGGTTGAGTGAACACAAAGTACCACCGGCAAAACCTCTTTGATCTGCCCACGAAAGGAGATCGGACAAACTGATAACTTCTTCCAAGATATGGGGTAAACATGTTATAAAAATATGTGTAAAGCAGGTTTCTGTTTATACATCACAGAGGAAGAGGAAAAAGTGTGTGAGTTTCTTCCCTTGTCACAACATTTCTGGGTTTCTCAGACAGACGTGAGGAGACAGTGGCCTTTGCACAAATGCTGTATAAACAGTAGCCATTATGTACATCTAATATTACAGTTTGTTATTGCAATACCACCAGTGATATAGTGCATGGTCAGCAAACAAAAGGACAGCATTTAACCTCCCCACAGATGACACAACACTGTATAAATACAGTGTTTCTATGTCAATGGACTAATTAGGGCGCCGATGCAACGTACCGGGGTATTCCACTTGAGAGACAGAGAGCTCCCGAGGCGTTGGGTTGGGTATTTATTGCCCAAGGCCACTGCTGTCACGACCTGCACATTGCCTAACCTTGTCAGACATGAAATCTGCATCACGCTCAAATTGATGTTTTACTATGTGACACATTATGAATATTACATTACAGGGACATAGATGTTGTCAGTCAAAACAGAACAGCTTACCCACCAGTAAGATAAGCATGCAAGGAGAGGAAAGAGAAGGAGAAAAGGAGGGAGGGAGGGAGGGAGGGAGAGGCGGGGGAAGAAAGAGAGTCAAAAAGAGAGAGAGAAGAAGGATTATTCAAGAAAGGCAAGGGTGGTAAATGATTAATAGGCAACACAGAGTCAGAAACAAGCACTTAAGGCTAAAACAGACAAAAAGAGAGTATGCTTTTCGCCTTTTATCGCATTTCATGTAAAGGACCCTGACAAATGGTGGTCATATTGCATGGCTTGAGGCCTGGCTTGATGTTTAATGCATCATCTGCTCTGGTAAGGCAGGGTAGTAAACACTCATTTGTGGTGTTGACTAGTCACACATGAAATCCACTCTTCAAAACGGGAGTTGTGGAGGGGCCGGTTTGACAAAGGTTTTAGAGTGATGCGGTTGAATCTAGCAAGCTACTTGTTGGATGCTGTGGGAAAAAAAAAGAACATCTCAGAATCCATTACTTACAAAAAGAAAGCTATCTGTCTGTCTGTCTGCTTACATCCATCTATCTATCTATCTATCTATCTATCTATCTATCTATCTATCTATCTATCTATCTATCTACTGACCTGTATCTCTGGTAGTCGTCCTCATCCTTATCCAGGCTGACCAGCTGGTTGGGGCATGCCTCGTTTCCCAGCAGACTGAGGTACTCTAGTGACGGGGTCACGTCAGCCAAGTGTTCCAGCAGGGCCTCGATATCAGTCAGGTGTCAAAGGGCGGATGTCAAGGACCTAGTGCTGTTAATTACATTAGCATTTACTACCCGCACAGCCCCTCCCCGGCCTGTCTGCACTAAAACACATCAATGTCAAATTTACCGAGGCGCTCAAAGGGGCTAGTCACTGGCTTTGTGAGACTGGGCAGACAGAGGGGCAATTTAAGGTGCAGGCTTTGGCATATAGTACTGACACAATTTGGCTGTTGCTCTCTCTCTTTCTCTCGTTCGCTTTCATTTCCTAGGTGGCCGGGTGCAGAACAGTGACAAAATGATGGATGCCCTGTGGTTCAAACAGTCCGTGCTTCCCAGAGCCGTGCTGTGGAAAACTTTTGCGAAACGTGGAAAAAACAAACAGCCCCTAAGCAGGCACATTCATCACTAATACATTCACTTCTTTGGAAAATTGAGCCCCAAAGTGTCAAAATACAACTGCACTAATGCAGTACTCGGGCTTTTAAATGGCACCGTGCCACGACAGGATGTACATAATTGGCCTATTAGCATGTGCGGACCACTTCACAGCCAAACTCAGCACATAGTCCCAGACGCACACTTCAAGGAGCCCCAGCTTTAATGTTGACTCTGGAAATCTGTGTGTATGTGTGTGTGTGTGTGAGTGAGAGAGAGAGAGAGAGAGAGCAAAAAGACAGAGACAGAGCATCGNTGTGTGTGTGTGTGTGTGAGTGAGAGAGAGAGAGAGAGAGAGAGAGAGCAAAAAGACAGAGACAGAGCATCGTTACTCTGTAACTTCTACACTACCAGAGGAAAACAGGACACATTGCTAAACGTGTTTTGAAGCTAAGGGTAGTTCACACATTTTTGACAGCTCATAAACAGGCGTGCGATGTGTCTATGTCTGGAATTCAAGGTGGCTGTGTGGAATTCTGCTATTACATATTTTCTTTAGATGGTAAATAGGATGCACAGCCGATAGAACGGATGGAATGATAATCAGTGAGTCAATATGTCCTATCCTTGCATGTTTGCTGAAAAATAAATAAAGCAGCAAATAAAGCATGTATCTAATGCAGAATCTGACAAATCTTTAGGGACTTCTTCTGCAATTTAAATAAATTGATATTTCCAAACAGCAAATACTTGACACAGAATTCTGCTCTCATTTTTAGGATACATGTATCTCCAACTCTTTTCATTTTTCTCTTTAAATGCAAAAACACTCTTGCTCTGTTGACTCTCAAGTCTGATTCCACTAGAGGTCCCTGTGGTTCAAAATCTAGTCCTGAGGTGGAACTCTGTGACAGCCAAGTACTTCTAATAGTGTCTTTTGCAACACACTGAGCTCCCTGCCATGGCATGAAATTAAAACTGGTCCTCTGACACAAAAAGACAGAAAAATAAAGAGAAGATATACCAGCAAAATAAAGGGTCGATTCCGATACAAACCAAAACGAGAGAGGGACTTAGTGATTGTTTGAAAGGATATTTGGTTCTTATTGAGTGTCAGGGTGTGGAGGTTCGGTAACCTTGGCAACCGGAGGTCATTTCCAAGCAGATTATTGTCGACGATCAGCTCTTCCAGCCCAGTGAACATTTTGAGGCCTGCCAGTGACCTGCAATGATAAAGCAACAGGAAAATGTTATGGCCCTAAATCCGTTCAGCCATTATTGTGCAGAAATAAATATTTCAGCCTCCCTCTTTCATGCGCTGGGAGAGTATGGGTCTGGGCCTGTCAGGGAAGTGAATGACAAGAATTAGTGGTGCTGAGCTCCCCTGGCATGGTGAGGCATCCTTCAGTGGCTGGCAGGATGAGGGATGGGGGTCACTTGTGAGTAGCCAGGATTCAAAACAAAAGGCTTCAGAAATGCGGCGGGCAGGATGAATTTGTCAATGTCTTGTGCCTTGAGGCGCCCAGTTTCGCCTGACCCTAACCCTCCATTCCCAAGACAAATCACTCTGTCACAGTTCACCTTCACTCCCCAGACACAAATTTAACTTGTCATCCATCATTTTCACAGAGAAACCGGACTACACTCGCAATCACAGATGGAATGGAAGGGAAACTTTTCGCAACTGTTCCGCCATGGGGGTTAGGTTGAGATTTTAACATCAAAGGGGCCTTTCTTAAAGGAGAAATTCTGCTTTTCCACTGGTTTTTATGACATGTAGCAAAGAGGGGTAAGAGGTCAGCCCAACTCCTTTCCCCCGTGTCTCTCTCTCACACACACAAACACATTCACACAGGCATAAAAATGATGGACGGTGTGAGGGCTAATGTTAGGGCCCTGCAAAGTTCAAGTCATGGAAGGTGCACAAAGGCAATGTGTGTGTTGTCTCATCCTTCACACTGTCAACATGCCATATTAAAGCATCCTGTGAGACTTTATTGACATTTCAATCTGCCAGATTTCAACTCAGACAGAATATTTCTCAAGGATGTTTTCTCACAGTTCATAAATCACATGAGATAAAAAGATTTTCCTTAGTAGATAATGGATGAATAGATGAGATAATTCCTTGTTCAACTATTATCAACAGTTTAAACTCATGCAGAGTGTAGTTGCTGATTTGGCTGCAAACTTTAAATTATCTGTATTCAGAGTGATCAGCATACGGTATGTTTGTAGTTTTAAGACAAAATTGACTTTAAATTAGCTTCGAATTCCAGTCAATATTGTCTTATTGCTACAGGTTAAAGTGAGATCCAGACAAGTTACAGTGTGACTAACACTCCTCTCTAGTTCTGTTACAGTGTTAGTACCATAATACACACTGACGCAGAAATCTGTACATGTAACAGTCTTATCATGACAACCTGCAAATGGATGTGAAGGTACAGTAAGTAAAATGTACACATTCATCAAAGAAAAGAAAGAACTTACTGGAAGGAGAAGGAAAAAAAAAAGGAAAACTGGATTATGAAGAAGTCAGTCATTCATTTAAATATCAGAACAACAAATTTCACATGGATTTCCTCCAAAAGTGGGATTATTGAATGATTTAGTCGGAAAATCAGAGAAAATTTCTAGTGGGGGTTTCTGAGTTATGACTCAACAAAAACCTTTAATCATGTCCACATGGTGGAAAAATCATGTTTTATGTCAGCTTATTGGTATTATACATGTGCACTTTTATTACACAGTTTTAGTTTTCCTGATCAACCATCATCTTATTTATCTCAGTGTTTCCAAAGTTCTTTCTGGACTTCATATTGCCATAGTCCCAAATCCGAAAACCCACGAGACACATGGAGCAGACATACTGGCAGCTTCTGTGAACTACAAAGCAAAATGTTGCGACAATTTTCTTGTGTGGCAAACAAGAAATCAGCGAGTAAGATGGGCTGAATGCCTTATTTCTAAAGGCATCAACATTTCTGCAAACACATGCTTGATACCCACAACAACAGCTGACAGCACCAAGCCGGTATGCTGGCAAAGCTGCTGGATGACAACTTCTTATGAGGTCTAATTAATATACTGGCATGAAGGATGAACGGAGAGATGAACCATAAACCATAAATTCTACTCTATTTGCTTGTTTTTTTTTTTTTTTTAATTTCCATGGTAATTGTTATCTACAAATATAAATGCAAAAAAGGCTAAATTACAGTATATTTTGGTATTTTGTAGAGCTATTACAGTTGATGAATTATGTAATGGCAGTCATAATTTCAGCATAATTTATTTTCTTATACTTGATTAAAATTGCAAAAAAAGTGCCTGTGTTCTGTTTTGATATTCCTATTTTCATTTACAGACATATTTTGAAATGTTTGCGATGCTTTATGTGCAAAAAACACATTGACCCACTTCTACTTGCAGCACCACTGTGCACACTGAGTGAAACCTTGCCGTTTAGGTACTGTCTCTTTAAGACCCCTCTCCTGAAAGTCTGCTCGCTTCTGATTGGGTAGGTGTGGCAGACCTAACACACCCACGATGGACCGCGAAACATGAATGTCGGCTAGCTTTCTAGCCTCATACTTGGTGGGCCTAACTACAGATAAATTCATACGTGTTACATGTTGATGTAAACATTGTTATATAAGTAAATAACTAACAAAGTAAACAACTAGCAGGACAGGTGACTGCTCTATTTTGCCCATTTGTTGACCCAACTTTGCCATTTCCTCTCCTTAGATCTAAATAACTATTTAATCCTTTCTGCTCAGTGTGGATTACTATAATTATCTTTCATTTCATGATATGCTCTATTTTTTGTTTTTTTTAAATGTTGTCCCGTGTATGCTGCTTATTTCATTCTTGTTTTGTTTATGTGCTATACTTGTGCATGCTGCTTGCTTGTGTACTTGTTTTTTGTTTTTTGTTTTTTTTTATGTGCCATGCTATATAGACATTTTTTTATGAACATCTTTTAAATTGACATTTAACAGATATGTGACTCCTGAAACCAAATTATTTTATTACTATTACTTTTCATTACGAAAATGTTCTGCTGTTGATATTCTGTCTGTGCATACTTCTTGCAATCTTGTTATTTTGGTAGTTTTCCACTATGACACTGAATTAATAATGTGTATTTTATAGCTCTTTGTATTTAAAGTTTTTTTTAAATTTTTTTTAAATCTGATTTTAGGATGCCTTTTAACATATGGCCAGGGACAGCAGATGAAAATTAGCCTTCTTGGCTAACTCTGGCTCATTTATAGTTTTCTGTTTTTGCTGATGATCAATGAGCATTGTCCCTGACAAATAAACTAATAAATGAAAAGAAATAACAATAAAAATGAAGGTTTCTACTGCTCTGTTCTGAGCTCACCTACAGACTACGACACAGAGTCTGGCCAAACACTCTGCTAGCCTTGTACTTCTTGAGTGTGTCTAACCAGCCGTGTTCAATGTTTTACATGTTGATGTCAACATGTTACAGAAGTAAAGCAGTAATCTAAAAGGAAGCTTTCAGGGCATTTCAGGGTTCATGAGTTTGTCTTATTGTTTTGCAACTTTGACAATGTTCAACAGATAATGCCTACTGTAAACTTTTACACCTTAACAAAAACGGAAATGACAAAATGCAATATGCCTCCTTTGAGGAAATGTAATAAAGATAAATGCAAATGATTGGGCCAGTAGCCAAGTGGGGAAAAATTATTTTAAACATTGTAATTGTTCTTTCATATAGTGTTTAAACTGTAATGACAACCAACTAATTTACACAAAGTTAATCTGTGAATATAATCTTTGTATATTGGCTTCTCCTGTATACCATATAGGAGAAGCATTATTTCAGGTGCTGTGAATAGAGGCTGTTAACTATTGCCACCTGTAAATGTGTGTGTTGTATGTGTGTGTGGGTGTGAGATGGGCTGCAGTCCTGTGGGTTATGTTATTAGCTGCTCGGTTAAAAGGAGCCGCATGGCGCAGGGGGGGAGCCTTATTAATTGTTGTTTTCTTGTCACCACCGCTGCGTGCACTGGCTGATTTAATCAGTTAAATTCACAGCCAGGGGAGAGCGGCTAAGAACCCTTCCAGCATTAACTACAGTGCAGCTTTCTGCTCTCTCTCTCTCTCTGCAGATTTCCATCGCTGGTTTCATTACTTTTTATAAGCGTTCTTGTTTTAATGCACAGATTGGAAAACTAACAAAGTTTAAGAGGTGCAGTAAAAGCACTTCACTTCCAAAAAAATGAGCACCTTTTGCTTTTAATGAAACTAACGCACGTAATTGACTTGAGTCCCAGTGCTGCTGAGATTTGCTAAACGGAAAACACAGGAACGATACACACACACACTCACAGGAAATATGCACATATAAAGAGTTTTTTTTAACACTTTTCATGCACCACCTCTATCTGCAAATATGTTTTGATTGATGCTGCTGATGAAAATATTCAGCAATTAATCTTATTTTGCAATGTAATGGTATATTTTTGTAATCAGTTTTCCCACCATAGTAAAGCTGTAGTTTATCACTTTCACACATTCATTCATATGATTTTGACACTTAAAACTGTTTTCTGTTTAAGTACACTTCTTTCTACAGCTGCAAAATCTGTTAATCATATTTTAAATGCATTTTTTTTTATAAAGTTAGTTAAATTTGAACATAGTAGGAGGAATCTTTGAATAAGTATTTATTAACATTAGACCTATCTCGGAAACAAGCTCACATTATCTGAAAAAGAATTCTACTGCAATGTTTTAAAATCTTAGTTCCTGCTTTGTCTTCAAAAATCTGAGTTTTGATTTATTTCTTCATTTAATGTACAATTTGTGTGTGTGTGTGCATGTGTGTGAGAGCAAGAGAGGGAGGGAGGGAGGGAGGGAGGGAGAGGAGGGAGGCGGTAGCTTTAACGAGGTGAGACGATGAATCTTCTCCTTGTTAAGATAATTATGATCAGCCTCATTGTCAGAGCTAATACTTCACGTGGGCTGTCTTTACGCTTTGACTACCACTTAGCCTGTGTAAGCTCACCATCATACATCATGAGGCCATGTGTGTATCAGTGTCTGTGCGTGCGTGTGTGTGTGGTGTGCTTACATAAGTAACCCTTATGTGCGTTCATATCATCTGAACACTTGACATACATGTACTAATATTTATCTGGAGCAGAAACTGAGCACCAGAAGCAGGGAGGGAAAAGTGAAACCAGACAAGGACGGCAAAGAGGAGACGTTGACCCGGACAGCAGCAGACATTCAGTGGCTGATCAATAGACTAATACTAACGCAGACAGAGTGATTGATAAACCGCTGCTGACAACAGAGGGAAGAAAACTCTCCATCATTATTGGCTGAAATGTCAGTCACTGCTGCCAATGGTGTGTGCTAGTGTCATGTCAGATATCCTCAGGCAACACATGAAAAATGGAGGATGGCAGCTTTGGTTCTTTTACATGTGTCACACTCTCTCTTTTCTTACTTCTGCTTTTGAAGCGACTGCCTGAAAGAATCGTATCTGCCGTGTTTTAGAAAATCCAAAGAGAATAGGACAATAGTGAATTTTGGCTTGGCAGCAGCATCCCTGAATCAACTTCCTGTGTTAAATGTACTAAGAGAAAGTAGATATATTAAAAAGTGTGCCAACATCTGTACACATTTGGAAAGACCTGGGAGTCCATGCAGGTTCAATCCACTGTTAGACAGATGATGTCCCCTCTGATTCCAAAAGGAGGACCAGAGCTGGAGAGCGACAGGCAAATTGACATCCTGTTCAGAGGCCAACAGATAAATGTTTGATGAATTGACCAATACTGAGGCTGTGATGGCCTTCATATGTGCATAATGGACTATCCAGGGCACACTTTAGATTGGCTGCCAGGATAAAGCACTGTAACGAATGACCAAAAGGAGAGGACCTGGTAAATCCAGTATGTGGACTGGCCTTAATAAACTTAATAAGGAAAGTGAATGGATGAGGTATGGCTGGAGAGAAAGGAGAGAGTCCAGAGAAGCATTCAGCCTGTCCAAAACAGTCAAATAAAAAAAAATATGGTGGATCCTGCCACACAAATTACAAAATATTTTCTGTTTATGTTTATTCAGCCTATTATTAAGTCCTTAAAATGAAGGAAAATCATTTTAAAATAATTTAAAGGATTTTGTAAAATGATTGTCAGTGTCTTGTTACAAGTTAAAGCATCTGCCTCAATCTGTCTTCAAAATTACAAGCATAAAAAACTGCATAAGTGCAATTATATGCATTTTTAATCTGAAGAAAAAAATCAGATAAAAGTTATCGTTTAATGATTAGTCAGCGCAAACAATTTTAAGCCCCACCTACTTTTCGTCTTGACGCAAATGCAAAATTGTGGCAATTATAAAAAAATGGATGTATACTTAAACATGAGGATAATATGTTAATAGACTTGAATTATATTAATATAGCAAGAATATGAGTCTCCATGCATCTATTTTGTTGCTCTAACCCAAAACAAAATTCCAAACAAACATCAAAAATACCATATAAAACAGTATCAGGATTAGTTCGTGATGAATACGGTGGTATTATCTATAAAGGAAATTAATACCCTGTAACTCCTCAAACCCCCCCAACATCCCCCCTCCCACCTCCACACGGATCAGGTCTATTCCCTCCAGCTATAGTTTATGGTCTATACACACCTCTATACTCTGATGGAGATGGTGAATTAGACTGTCATTATCTCTCTCTCTCTCACCGTCACTTCTCAGTGTGACACTCCTCTCTCTGTCTTGCCAGAGCTCAGGTGGCAGTCATTTAAAGATCACACATCCAGGACACATATCCCTCCCTGAATGCATGTCAATTCACACATGGGAAGAGGATTACACGTCTCCTCCCAGGCAGCTGCAATTACTATTAATGGCAATGCAAATCATTAGAGAACATTTGGGGCCGCCGGCAAATCTCTCTTTTTTTTTATGTGGGTTCACTCTTAATCTGTTTTGAATATTACGCTACGCTTGCTCCTGATAGCCGACGTGGAAAACCATCACTCGCTACAAAGACATCAATTGGAGGTGGCATGTCAGAATGGACTTTACATAGGGTTACATCATTTCCAAAAAACAAAAATCTCTTTTTAGAGAGCATAAACAGATTCAAGCAAGAAGAAATCTGTGAAATGTAATTAGCAAAGTTCTTAGATGATGAAGTTAAAATATCAATGATCATCAATGATTTTAATCGTGTGAAAAGTTCAGATTAAGTTGTGGAAAAGATGATCTCTCCATTACACTATCCTGTCTAACATTTAAAGGTATGATCTGATATCCAAATGCAAACAAAAGGGTCAAATACACCACCAAAAATCAAAGGGCGCTGGAAGGTGCTATTACCCTGAAATTGACAAAAATAGGTCTTTTTAAGTCTTTAATGTTTCATGAATCTGTTATAGTTTTATTCAGATCAGTAATCTCTGTAAACACAACAGAAAAACCGGCCTATATTTTACATTACACTCGGTCAATTAACACACAAAATGCAGATTTTTCATTATTAAGACAAACTCTTCAATTATGTATGTGAATTTAAACTAAAATTAAGGATGGGGACTTTAATGTTAATACCAATGTGGATCCTGCAGTGCCAGAGTTATAGACTACCCCTGTGGATATCCCTGCTGAGTGTGTGAGGTTAATATTCTCTCCCAATGTCATTAGTGCTGGCAGAGGGGCTGAGAGCTGTGTGAATCAGATGGGGGGGGGGGNGGGGGGGGGGGGGGCTGACAATTGACACACACACACGCACACACACAAAGAGACAGGCCAAATCAAAGGCACTGTACTGGAGTCAATGTGGCCTGGCCTCATGCTTCCCCTTGCACCTCCACCTCCTGTCTGATTAATGGCCCTGGATCAACCATAGCTCAGGGATAAGGAGTTGACAGACACTGCTGTCAGGTCTAACCTCATAAGCCTTGCTTGACTGTGGTTTGGCTGGACTAAAGTTTGAGCTCCAACAATAGTGTCTTTTGCGCTGCAGAAGCTCAGGAACCTTCGAGGGAACTTTGCAAAACCCTTTGTTTTGACCCATTTGGTCCCAAAGCTATAGTTCCTGAATCTTTTTTTTTTTTAGCTCCTCCTCCTGGTTTAGGAACTGCTGCATGGAACTCGCCAGACATGCGAACATTGTTGATTGGTCACATGCAAGCCTTCGCAGTTGCAATGTTTATTAAAACCTAGATTTACTCATAACACGACGAACTGTTGAAAAAAATCACAATAATCAAAGCGCCTGGCACCTTTCGCTTCAGAGACTTGGATATGTTGGGAGACTTTCGCTTGAGAGACTTGGTCTTTGTTGGAGACATTAGTATGATTCCTGCAAGATGAGGAGATGCAGTGGAAAAACACATACATTTTCTTCTGTGTAGCTCTCTGTGTTAAAGCGGTTAAATTAAGTAACTTCAAAAGAAAAAAAAAAGAAAAATTAGAGCATTTTTCTGTGTGACAGATAACTATCTCAAACACGTTTCAACTCTCTATGAGCTCTATTTACTGGGTATAAAAAAGACAAAAAGTAAAAAAAATAAAAAATAAAAGCAATGGCATAACTTTCCATGTCAGCACACTGCGACATACATCATACGGGGAGTCAAACACTATGTTGGTCAAGCCAAGATCCCTCAGAGCCTAAACAAAACTTTCCCCCCTTATAGTGCCTGGAACTGTGTTGCAGTATAGCCATGAGTCTTGTGAATGTTTGTGCTGAAAGATTAGTTGTCTATCCACATGACAAACACCCTCCTCTCTCAGTGAGTCAGGGCTGAAAATCAATTCACTGATGGCATCTCAGTCAGAGCGTACATCTCTGCAGCACAAACAAGCACAGGCAAGCTCTCATTCACGCTACACATGCTCACACATCTTCAGATAAAACCACAATGACACTGTTGATCAGCCAAGTCATATTGCTGTTGGTATACTGTAAAAAAAATAAAATAAAATAAAAAATAAAAAAAAAAGCACGTTAAATTAAGCATTGAGTCCTATGAGGAAGAATCCCTCAGCTGTCTGCCTGAGCACCGCTCTGCCATTACAGTGTTCAGGCTCAGTGCTTGTCAACATTTCCCTGAGAGGGGGAGCCATCCCGCATTACGTTTGAGTGAGTTCAACTGTCAACTGCCAGCCATTTGTATGCCTCAGCATCCACCTAATAGCAAATAATCACTACCCCGCGCCCTCTTCATGGCAAATGATCGATGTTGTCTTGAAGTTTGATGGATGACCCTGCCACAGTGATGTCCAGGCATGCATTAAAAACCACCTCTATGAAATATCTGTCAGTTTGATGAAGCAACGCTCAGAAAATTGCAATGCCTGTGCACAGAGGGATGCATGCGCATGGATAAAAAAGAGAAAATGAACAAAGCAAGAGTAAGCCTCCTTTCAATTCACAAATTTCCCTGTACTAGTGGGAAATCTAAAAGGTGATTGGGCCTGGGGTGTGATTGGTAGACAGGAAATACTAGACGCAGAGTACCCAAGTACCATCTGGGATGCTTTTCCTCGTCTCACCCTCCCTGCCTCACACACACACACACACACACACAGACACATACACAGAGAGAAACAACTCCCTATTACCTCTCAGTGTTCAGATTAAAATGCACAGCACCACAATCTTTGATCTCCCACTTGCTGACACAAATCCTTTCAAGCCTCAACATTTTCCTGCAAAGGTAATTAGTGCTAATTAAAAAGTTTCAAAAGCAGTCTATGACTGCTGTTGATGCAGCTGCCGCTGCCGCTGGTGCTCAGGCGTGCCCTCTGTCAGATTACCCATCTACCCCCTCCCCAGGTCCTGCGGATGTGCGTGTCAGCTGTGTTCCTGCCTCTTTGCGGCAAAGATCCCATAACTAGAAGGAACTAGTCAGAGTAGAACTTGTGTAGAAAATCTGGAAGCACAGTAAGGGGTCTAACTGGTGGTTCTCACCCCATGACAAACCTGTGCTCTGCAGGAGAACATGCAACGACACGTGTAACAAATATAAAACCTACAAATACAACAGGTGTAGACATTAATTTGGATATCCTAGCTTGGGGGTGTTTGTAAACGCAGCATAATGAACTTGATAAGGGATTCACTTTCATAGGAATGTCACTGCAGAGAAACACATCATTTAGCATGTGCTAGGATTTGCATAAAGATAACAAAGAATTGTCTTGGCGTAATGAATAAACACATTTGTAATTAAAGCATTTCCTGATAAGTACGATTACGGTGATTTGAGAGAAAGATAAACTTGTGCATCAATGCAAGTCTAGCTGCTATCATTCATTCACCCGGCTGTCTTACTGCTTTCATCAATCCGTTATTATGATATAATTAGCTGCCTTTCCAGCATATTATTAAGTGGCTTGCTGAGTGTCAGGTACAGAGGCGTCACAAAAATGACACACAAAAAGCAATATCATTTCACAGTGTTTCAAAAAGATAATTACATAATCTCAGCATGGAGAGCAGGCACAAAAGTGATAATTAGACAAGTATTTTTGCCAATTAAAGTCTCAAGCACTGGATGTCTTTTGGAGCATGTTGCACGTGCATGTACAACAAAACAGAAGTATATTGTTCGTGTAAAATCATTAAAATATCAGGATAGTAGGACTGTATCAAGACTAATTACCACTATTATAATTTCTGTTATTTTCCCACATTTTTATAGTTTAATATAATAGGGAGTATGTGCTGAATGTGCTGCAAAACTAAAGGTTCAAGCCTATAGTAATACAGTCGGTAAACCCAAAAAGCTTTATTTTTGATTAGTTGTTTACTTCTGTAACATTTTACATCAACATGTACCACATGTGAAAATGCAAACCTACACACCTAGGCTGAGTTATGCTTTCCGCATGGATGTTTGCAAGGATATGAGCTGACACAGAAACATGATGAGCAGACGTTTGGAGCTTTTATACTGTGCAGTTTTCACCTATAACCAATATTATCACAAACTGTAGGGGGCAGTGTCTAGAGAGCATAGTACCATAGAAGAAGTCTGTTGTTTTTTTTACAAATGGTGTCGCCCCTGGAGTGATTTTCACGAGGAGGAGCGACTGTGTTTACTGCTGCTCCTGTGACAAAAAGAAAAAGGAGATGTCTCTTAAATGGTCTCTTAAGGTCTCTTAAATGTTTCTATGCCTTCCAGCAGTCTCTTCTTTTCAAAGATTCTGTGAGATTTCATGCCAGGAAATTTTTGTCATCTGACCTCGATGATCTTTCACTGATTGGTCCTACGGTTGCCTGTATTCATGAACCTTTGCTACAAGCAGCTCCTCCATTTTTTAAAATTTCCTTGCAGTTACAAAATCTGCGATGGTTGTGGACAGATGTATGTATGTGTGGATCTCGTGTATTTTTCTGTGTGATGTCAATTTGTCCACGTGCGCCTCGTAGAAGCATCAAGTGTAAAACAAGCCTTAGACACATCAAGCATGAGACTAGCAAGCGTTTGTCCAACATTCATGTTTTGCAGTTCTATGCATGAATACAGCTAGCTTTTTAGGAATGGGCCTTAAAGAGACATTACCTAAAACAACCTGTTTTCCCTCAGTGTGCACAGTGGTGTTATAGCGAAGGAGAGAGTGGATTACTGTATTTTTTGCATATTAAAGCACTGCAAAGGTTTAAAGTAGATCCCCTAAATGACAACAGGGCTGTTATTATGTTATCGCGTGATTCAGGTGTGCCAAAGATATTGGCAACTCTGTCAGTGTCAAAGTTCAGTGTGCAGAAATATTTAATAGAAGCTGGAAGCTTTTGACTCAAAGACTGAGCAAGTAATGACTACTTTGAGGTTTTTTTTTTTTAGATAGTAATGAATAACACGACTACACTTTGCCTCCAGCAACCTATTAATAGGCTAGGATTGACATGTAGGTGTACCAAAAAGAAAAAGGAGGGAAACAAGAAAGTAACTGATTTGACCTTTGGGATAGTTCTTTCTTTCAATGTTGTTGTTTTTCTTGTCTTACACAATAGAAGGAGATGATAGAACATGTCACTGCACAAGGCAGTTTGAAATTGAATGCCATCATTTTAATTTAAATGTTACATTCTCAGTGACATCTTTGTCAATGCATAATTGGCGCTGAATCCCAGTTTGGATGTACATATTTATCATTCAGTGTGAGACACTCAAAGACGCGGACAGATATGTTGCTTTGATGAGATGACAGATGTAAATCAACTGTCACTCTGTCAGTTAAGCTTTTACAAGCTTTGCACATAAACATGCATGATTAGAAATAGCAAACATGCTAGAGGATGAAATCACTGTTTGAACTCCATATGTGTGTAAATAGGATAATTTGATCCGAGTCAAGAGGAAAATATAACACATGTATGTATGTGGTTTTCAAACCTATAGTCTGTTTACTCTGGTCCAATCAGTAAATGAGTTGTTGCTTTTGCTGCGTTTACCATTGTGGTTTAACTCAGAGAAAATGTCAAGCAAGAAATTCAAAACAGGAAGATCTACGCCTGGTTATCTATTATAACATGAAACAACAACAAAACAGAATACGTTCCAATTCGTAGTCATCATTCGGGTCATACACCAAGTGGAACCATGGCAGGAGAATACCAAATTCAAATGCTAGACATCTAAAAAAAAATTGCACATTATAACACATCGTTGCTGAGTTTGTGGCCAGACAAAACCATTTTAAGGAAGTGGACTCAGTTTGATCACAAAGAAACTGTGAAGTGTTTCATTTGGGATAGAAACATGTTTTGGTCCAAACCAAAGTACAACTGCTGTAATCAGACCTGCCCAAGTGAACTCTACCAAACTAAGTCTGATTCAACCAAATAATGAACATATGCAGAAGAAAATCAGAGTACGTATTGACAGAACACTCCACTGCTGATTATGACAAATCTATCTACGCTCAATATACACACAGACTGGATGACAAAGACCTGAAACAGTAGAGATCAGAGTACCTTCCTGGACTAGAGGTTCTCTTTATTGAAGGCCTTCTGTCTCTGCAGTTCTCTGACATGACAGCTTAAAGGAGATATGTGATGGCCTATCTGCCCGTGTGTTAACCACAGGCAGCAAGCAGTGCAGCTCCTTGAGAAGGGAAAAAAAAGCATAAATTCCTCTATCTTTGACTCTCCCTGCCTCTCTCCAAGTCTTACTGCTGGCCCATTACCTTTACAGAGTGAGGCTCATTAAAGAAGGCAAGTCGAGTCAAATCTTTCTGTAATTCAGCAGAGGTGAACTGCTGTCAACATCATTAACTGTCATTCCTCCAACTCACTCCAGTACTTATGAAGTGTTCTTTATTGTGTAATGATCCAAATCTCTTCTCTAAATCGGCCCTCTTCAAAGGCCCTGGAGGACATACCACCCATGCAGCCGGCTGATATGTCAGAGGGCCAGATTAAATGTGGCTCCATCATTACATCCCTCTTTGTGCTTAAACAGATGCAGCATTTCAACCTGTGCTTCAACTAGCAAGTGCAGTTCATCAGAAGAGAGCGGAAGAAAGATTGGCAGCATTAAAGCATTTCTAGAAGGATGCAGCTTTTCGAGCATTGCTGTCTTATCTATGTTGAGGTTCAACCAAGTCCTTTCCAATTGTCCGTTTCTGTATTTGAATAGTATTTACTGATCTCATAATGCAATTGGTCAGGCTAGCTCCATCGCTAATTATAGTGAGAGCTAGCCTGCTTGTCATGCTAGATGTCCTCTGAGCCCTGTCTTAAGAGGAAACCTCCTTTATGCTTCCGCCATTGTGTGTGTCCCNCCCCCCCCCATGCCCAGTATCGTGCTATGAGATGTCCTCCAGGCTTTGTGATGGGGAAAGCCTCTTTTGTGCAGCGCCATTGTGTGTCCCCAGTGCTGAACCCCCTGCTAGGTAGGAACACAGACATGGTGCAGGAGGGGAATGCTTCTCAGGGCCCTAAGACCTACAGTAAATCTTCAAACAATTTAGACAAACAAAACTGGCTGCTGTGCTGGGGAGAGAGGAGACAAGGAAAAGCAGATGAATAAGCAACATCAATTACCGGGGCTTTGACCTGCGAGCCCCCACACCATGGCACACATTTCACACCAAATCACCCCAGATTGAAGTTGACACTGCTGGAGTGGAAACACTGACCCCTCACAAGGCCAACACTTCAAACCCAAGAGCAGAGAAAGGCAAGGGGAGTGATGAACTACATAGACTAAGGCCAACGTGGAACGGAGACAAGAAGAAGAGGTATGAATAGGAAAAAAAACAGACGCATAATAGGTCCTAGTTTGTTTCAAAGTGAGATAAAATGGCTCAATTTGAGCACTTAGGCCTTCGGAATTGGCCCAGCTGAGGTACAAGAGGAACATGCAAGGGGACAACCGCATCAGGCCACTGATAAGCAGCCTATAAGGGGAACAAAGCCAGATGTCCAACAGGCTTACTGGTGAACTTGAGTGGGACTGGACCCTCTTTAAAGCTTGCTTTAGACTCCCAGTTTTACTCCCAGAAAGTGCTGCTTCCCCATAAGCCCTTTTACTCAGGCATATAAAGCCTTCCTCTAGTTTGTAAGTGTGGACAAAGGTAAAATAAACACATAGGTCACGTTTGTTCAACCCACAGTGGTTTGCTATAATGTAATACATTCCTAAAAAGAGCCTTTTCATGTAAAGAGATAACACTTTCCTCTTGTGCACTTTAAAAAGAAGCCTTTTTGTTACTACTTTGATTGAAGCAGCAAGAAAAAGAGTGTCTCCAAAGGTGAGAAAAGATCACGCAATCCTATCACAGTTTGTCAATACAGCGTTAATTAATCTAATAACAAACTGCTCTGAAAAACAAGCCCCAAACTGACAAAATGATGTGCAGTCTAGCAGCAGCGCTGCAGCACATTGACACGTTTGGGGGCATCAGGCTCTGAATAGAGACAGTCCTAACAATCTCCCAATTAGCCAGGGGAAAGCAGAAAATATGTCTCAGATTCACACAGCAAGCGTGAAACTTAATAATATGACATGGCATACAAAAACAGAGCATGTCTTTTTTTAGGTCTCAGTGAAAATGAAGAAAAAAAAAAGGACAAGAAGAAAAGGAGCACATCTGATACTGGAAAAAAAAACAAACTGGACTACAAATACTGAATATAGACAATGCAGCATTAATTGAATGTGGATGAATATGGGTATAGTATATTAAGCGGAATTAAAACGGGCAAATGGTTGCATTATCTTATTTAAAGAGTACATATTATACAGATTCCAGTGTTCTTACTTTCATTTGGGATCTATTTTGAAACTTTTGCAATGCTTTAACGTATATAAAACACAGTAATCCACTTCTACACTCTCTTGCTGCAGAACTGTTGTGCACATTAAGTGAAAACAGGTCATTTTTTTTAGACACAAAGAACCAACTATAAAAACATGGCTTGAGCAGCCTTAGCTAACATAGCTAACATTAGCTAGTGGAGCTTTTTACCTTAACATGCAGGGCTGGATGCTGATATCTCTAAGATGGTGAAACATGTTAGATATGTTACACAACTTTTCATTTCATTTCAGCCTTCAATGTTCAGCACACACTCCCTACTGTATTACACTATAAAAATGAGGAAAAACCAAAAAGCATATTAATTTTCCTTTTAAAAAACTACATGTCTAATCTATTTGATCAGATATTCACATTCAATGTGTATTCTTCTAATCTACGCACACACTACTAGTACGCTGATAGGACAGAATCTCCAAATAAAATCATGATAGTCATACATATTTAATAATATGAAAATGAGGGTCATTCCCAAATTCACTGAAAGCCTAGAGCTACTTTTGCCTCAATGAAACATTAAAACCATGAAGCACTGACAGAAAAGCTGGACAGTCTGTCAGACACAGCAGAGAATAATATATGTCATTCAAAAAGAATATCGACTCCTAATGCTATCACAGAGTGTTTAACCCATCTACAAGCTCTGCATGCCTGACTAACGTATAGGATTTAAGTGTGAGCACCTGTTTCAAACAATGGAGCTCTCCATGCTTCTACATCTCTGCTGCGATCAGAGCCATTCAAACAGAATGATAATGGAGTCTGTGTCAGTCAGTCAGTCAGTCAGTCAGCTGTCTTTGCAAATGGAAATCTAGAGAAAGGTGGAGACGGGAATCATTTTATCTAGTTGACACACATTACAACGGAAAATTTCAAAAGAGAAAGATGGAAGCTTTCAGGTCAATTATGGTGTCAAGGCTGTCAGGTTGCAATGAAATATATACCTTTGAAGAACACTTTACTCGAGGGACGGGGTAAAAAGAACGGGAAGACTTACTGTTTAACCTAGAGTCTATATAAGAATATCACAGATGATGGAGTAAAACGTGGCAAGATAATGGACCATTTTCACAGAGCACACTTTGTCAAAAAGGACGGACTACACCGACACATGAAGGAATATTATTTGGCTGACATACAACTGATTAATGGCATCAGATGAAACAAGCAGCAAAGCCATTTGCAAAGTAATTAACGAAATGGAGTAGATAATTTACAAAAAGTTTAAGTTACACTATAATACACTCTGATACAGGGGAGAATATGTAAAACACAGCGCCAGATTTAATGTACAGATAAGGTCAAATGGCGTCACGCAACCATGTTCCCTCATTCTTAAACAGCAGTCACCAGCCGCTTTTAGCATTTAACATAAAGGAGGCGTTATTGCAGTATTTCCTTTTTTTACATGTCGGGGAAGTGATTCACAAAACACACCGTTATGCAAAAATCTGGATCCATCTGGTAGCAAATTTCAATAGCATGAAATCTGGGCGATGTCTGAAGCTGTATTTGCCTCATGTGTGTTCATTATCAATAAATGTAATCTATAAGCCCACTCAGCTGATCAGTTAATTTATTTAAATGGAGACTTTTGATCCAATTTCGGACACACATTGAATAGCACTGCGCCTCTTCCTGAAGTGTCAGCCTCTGTGCCTCTGCCTCTCTCACCCAGGACTCTCAGTAGTGTTTGGAGCTCTTATATAAGTTATTTTAGTGTTCTCTTAAAATGTGGAGCTCTAAAAGCAGAGAATTTAGGTTTTCTTTGCCAATTTGACATGTCTATTTTGCTTTGACACCAGAGGAAGTAGTATAAAGCGTGGCTTGTAAATATGCTCATTAACACGCTAATTTGCTTTTACCTTGACACACCTTACGTGTCAGTAATGGGACAATGATGCATTGATTAATTTAAGGAAACTTAATGAATAAGCTTCAGTTATCAAGGTGTTTATTTAGCATGACCCTGCGTAGTTACTGTTTTCTTTTTTTATGAATTACCACGCATTTGTTTGAAAATGAAACTCTCCAAGCAAACTGTTTATGCATAGAAATGTGTTTTAATCTGCTTTCAGAGACACTTCATTTACTCACACTTGAACTTACTGCCCTACTTTTTCTAAACTGATTCAACCAAAGAACCCAATTTAAAAAGGGGAAAAGGGATGAAGTGCACAGTGTCACAAAGAAACCTCGTGTTTCCCCAAGCCTTTTTATTCTAGCCTCCAAATGTAAATGTCCTCGGCCTGTTCAAGATATACAGTAAAATACTAACCTCGAGACAGTGAATGACAGAGGGAATTATGGGTTATTGTAGTGTCAGGAAGAGAGACAGCTGTATGATGAGATTCTGTGTCATTTAGACAATCAGAAACTTACGAGGCAGCATGACACATTTCTCCCCCCTCCATCCGACAGGGCTCCTGACAGTGTTGGTGATAATTTCCAGGGGAGAGAAAAAGAGTCAGAAAAGAGTGAGTACAGGGGGCACAAATGAAAATGGAAGTCTCAGAAAGAAAGGTGTGATTTCTCCACTTCCACATGCAGTGAAGGCCGTGTGATAGCCTGTGTGCTGCATTCATTGCTGGAATCAAGACGAAATATACCTTTACGTGTCAATCTGCCAGCCTGATAAGAGGTGTCTGAAGCTCCCTATGAGATTAATGCTTCCCAGCTAGAAATGACACAAGATGTTAAGGAGGACATTTGATCTCTGTGTGCTGAAGTCTAACTATGACACATACATAGACCTGAGGGCAGCCATGCACCCGGACGACACAAACACAAATATGCTAAACAGTTTATATAAGGCCACAAATGGAGAAAACCAGCATTAAGTGTGGCTGTCACTTTAAACATGTTCACTTAAGTCCATAACAAACAGAGGATAAATGAAAGGATGAAGAAAGCTGTCAAGATAATGAATTCAATAAAAGCAACATTGTCTGCTTTGTCAGTTTTCAAAAGCAGTGACATGTAATTACTGTTATTTGTGGAAATAGCCTTCATTATCATCACTCAGGGTCCTTCTGCCCTTACCTCTGAAAAAGAAGCCAACACCCTTCTAATGGAAATATACAATGATACTGTAGAGCACTAGACCATCTAACAAATAAACTTTTCAGGTTGTGTTATGTAAAACTACACAATAACAAATTTAATTGCAATAAAGTGCTTTTAAACTTTCCATTTTTAGCACAGAAGTGTACATGACTGTAATTAATAATTTATAGCTAGTTAGAAAAAATGGCAAACGTTAAAAAAAAAACCAAACACACAACAGAAATCAGCTTAATACTGTTAAAGGATCCCAAAATTGCATTCTCTTCATTTAGTTTTAAGGGGGACATACTGTACAGATTTCCATGTTCTTTATTGTCATTTAGGGGTTCCATTTGAAACTTCTGCAATGTTTTCATGTTAAAAAAAAAAAATAATAATACACACACTAATACACTTCTACTCTCCTTGCTGCAACACCACTGTGCACACTGATTGAAGAAAAGAAAAAAAAAGACTTTTTTTAGGTACTGCCTCTTTAAGATCCCCACCCACCTGAAAAGCCTACTCTTTTTTGATTGGTCAACTGCATAAGGCCAGTGGCAACTCTCATGGACTGTGAAACATGGATACTGGCTTGCTAGCCTATACTAAATACTAGCTTGCTAGCCTAATACTTTGTATGTGTGTGTGTGTAGGTGGGCAAATTCAAACGTTACATGTTGTCGTAAACATGTTGTGACAATGTTAAACACACACTCCCTCCTTTATTACATCTCCACTCTTGTCAATGCTGCCAATTAATATATCTTAGAAAACGTACTACAGGCTCAACTTAATTGTCAAACCCAAATGCCTGAAGCCCAAAATAAAGAACGGGTGTGGACTGAAGACAGATAATGCTCTGAGCAGAGAGAAATGAAGAGTGTGTGTGTGTGTATGTGTGTGTGTGAGAGAGAGAGACAGAGAGAGAGAGAGAGAGAGAGAGACAGAGAGAGAGAGAGCTTCTTTCTTTTTCCTCATTTC
The DNA here is from genome assembly GCA_014773175.1 of Lucifuga dentata. Classification (NCBI taxonomy): domain Eukaryota; kingdom Metazoa; phylum Chordata; class Actinopteri; order Ophidiiformes; family Bythitidae; genus Lucifuga; species Lucifuga dentata. Next base: position 128,892 of record VXCM01000265.1, read on the forward strand.
ATTCCCTTCTATTTTTTCTTCCCTCCGTTCTGCAGTTGTGTGTCCTGACCTTGCAGCTTCCATGGCCCATCCATCTTGGGCTGCTTAGCCATTTCACTGGCTTCATACTGTGCAGATTAACACAATTCATCACCACAATCATCCTCCATTCATCACCCTTTCCAATGAATGTTTTGACATCCAGTTAATTTTCTGCTGATGATTTATCAAATTATAATTACCATGCTCTGAAGGGCTCATTTATTATGTTGATACATGATAATGACGCCAAAGTGGATTGAATTTTAAGTAAGTTCTCTCTGCGATTATAACATGTGCGTTATTGTGAATAATGCCGTGCGATTTGATTCTCTACGGCCTGGAAATTCCTGAGATAGTCCTAATGTTATAATAATCAATGCAAAAAAAGAAGAAAAAAAAAAAGCAGAGAAACTGAGACTGTTAATTCAATTTTTTGCAGAACAAATTGTTTGGCTGGGGAGCAGCAAGCATGAAAAAGTTCAGTTAGATTCAGAGCTCCCATCTTGGATGCTCAGTAATTAAAGAGTGCACTAATTCAATCAGGGGCGAGGACTCAGGCAGAGGGAGTTAGGCTGCTTCTTAATAGGTTATAGGTTATTTCTCACATACTGCCCACATAGGCACTTCATTAGCCTGCTGCTTTATAATTCACTCAGCTTTTTCAGCCTCATTATTATCTCGGTTTATTAAAATCCAATGGCTGCCTATCTCTTTCTATTACTGAGGCGCTGACCAGCCCACTGCACCGGGTCACTGTAAAGGGCAAACACGCTAAATACTGTTACGTGTTAGCAAACAGTGGTGGGAGCGTAACTAGGCTATCATGGCCTCCGAAAGCTCAAACACGTATCCAGCTGACCTTAATAATAACCTTCCTCCATACGACACGTGATTAAATCTCTTCAACGTGGCGCTGAATTCAAGATGGCAAAATTGTCCATTTGGTCAGGTTTTTTTTTTTTTTTTTTTTTTGCTTTTTACAACCTTTGCACAGGCTTTGGCATTTGATCCTTTGACCTGTGCTTAGACACCAAGCTAAATCACCGGTCAAAAGATGGAGGCGGTTTGTATGGAACAGCAGTGCATTTCTGGGGCACAAGCAACCAGCTAAGGGAGATGAGGGCTTAGGAGGTGTTAAAGGTTATTGAATGCTGGAGAATTCTCCTGGCGGCGGAAGCATTGTTTACAGCTATCTATTTTTTTTGACTCTTTGCCCTTGGGCGGCGGCCCATAAACAGAGCTGCTATCCCCACACCCCAGCTAGTGGTGAGTGCAGAACATAATTGTGAGTCCCCCTTGGATGTCCCAAAAGTGAAAGATGTGTCTGGTAAGTGAGAGAGGTCAAACACGAGCATGGATATTTATTACATGCACTGCAACCAGATGGAGGCGGCCCATCCATCAAGCAGAGCTGTCACGCTGGTCACAAACGTTTCCCATAAAGACACCCCACACCACCACCAACACCACCCCCTCCCTCGCCCGCTCTCTCTCTCTCTCTCTCTCTCTCTGTGAAAGCAGGAGGTCCATCCACACGGGAGGGGAGAGAAGGAAAAAAAGTGTGAGGAAACTTGTTTTGCACAGTTATGAACTTTAATAACAGCAAACCACATCCCGGTTTGACAATCTCCTCATGACTTCATTGCCTTCACAGTTTTTCTCTCATTAGCGCTTTTCTCTCTTTCTCTGAACTAGACCCGCGTTATTTTTAGCAACAGCTTTTATCAATACTTGGGTCCGTNTTCTCTCTTTCTCTGAACTAGACCCGCGTTATTTTTAGCAACAGCTTTTATCAATACTTGGGTCCGTGCGAGTGGATGGTCAGAAAGGGCAGGATAGGAAGGCATGCAGCCAGGCAGCTTAGGGAGATATTAAAGGAGTAGAAGGAGAAGCCGTGGAAGGGCGTTTCTGACACTTGCTCCCTCATTCATCAGGCCCTCATAGGCCTGTCGGTGACAATGAAAAGATTTCACCATACAGCCGCGGCAGAAACTCATTCTGGCCCTCATCCATCATGCTCAGCCCGCTAGCCGTTCCACTGACCTAATCTGTGATGCCTCGCTACCCGCACCCCGTTCCTTTAAGGCAGGCTTCATTACTGTGAGGGAGTGCAGGAGATAGAGGCCAGGGGCCAAGGGCCTGGAGAAAAGGGCTGTGATACTCAGATACACACAGAGACTTAAGGTATATAAAACACTGGGACAGGCTAATGTCACAATCACACACTTCCTACAGCAAAGAGAGCTACAGTACACACTGAGAAGAGCAGAAATAAATATAGCAGAGAAGTAGGAAACAGGAAGGGAAATGCAGGTCGATTTAGTTTGATTAACTCCGAAAACACAATCTCACTGTCATGGAAATGTCCATCTAACAATCTAACAGCCCTCTTTCCATCCATCAATCAAGTGATTACGCAGCTTGTTACTGTCACAAATAATTTTCAAGTTGATGACTGACAGAACCTGAATCAGATATGCCAAACTCACAGAGAGGCAGACTCTGCTTGAGATACAATCACTGCACTTCCCTGATGTTGAAACAGCTCCCTCTTCTTTCTTTCCTGTGCTATCTTTTTCTTCCTACTCCTTTTTCCATCCCACCATCTGCTGTCCTCCCTGCTCTGCGCTGCCAAATGTTACTTAACAAAACAGGGTTGGACAGAGGCAGGGTGTCTACCTGACCCTGGAACAGCTATTATGGAGCTTTATTCCCTAAACCCCTGCTCTGGGTCTGGGGCCAGGCTGCACTGCCAGCTCCCCCTCTTATCTCTCTAACTGTCCTGTCCCCAGACCTGCTGCCCGCTGCCTAATGGAGCCTGTCTCCGCACCAAGGGACAAATTCAATCAAGCTCCTCGCTAAACATCTTCAAATAACACTGGTTCAGCTCTGTGGGAAAACTCAACACTGTTGCTATTGAAATCAAGTCAGCTGTCTGAGTAGCCATGTCATGCTGGCAAACGTAGCTACACTTTCTATAACCATGTCTGTTGTTCTATTAAAATAACTACTACACACTATAAAATACTTCTATGACTATAAAGGTTACACAGTTATGTGCTATTTTGAGTTAATTCATTATAAATCATAAAATAAATGCATTATTTTGCACTTATATTCCATAATGTAAAATATTGTATCTACTGAAACTCATTTCATGCACATATTTTCCTTTGGTTGCTGCTAGCTTAAAATAAAGAATGTAAGTTATTCAGAGAAAAATTCCAGCCTGACAAAAATATAGGAATGCTATTTTTTTTAAAAAGCCAATAATGTGCCACAGAAACATTAAAAAGTTGTACATATTGTGTGTGTATTACAAGATCACTGGCCATTATGACAAGTATAATGCTGTAAAAGTTAGTAAACTAAATATAGGTAAGATAGCTACAATGCTAAATGTTAGCTGGGCCTGGAAATACAAGCTCAAAATTATTATTAATTTTTTTAATACGTTGTAGTCATCATTAAAATCTATATTAAACAAGTCTAAAATGTTAAGCGAGGGAAAGTTAGTTTCTAGGTTACTATTATATGCAGGGCTGCACATAAGCGATATGCATGTAGCATGCGTGTCTTCAATGGAATATGTTGAAACTGCATATTTTGGAGCAAATCTTCCTCAGACTGAAGAAGCTGATAATTGACCTGTGTAAAAATTAGACTGAATATCTTTGGTTTATTCTCATAACAGATACAGTAGATCTCCTGGCACTCATTTTAGTATCAGACTGAAAAAAATTACATGCACCCCCGAGTATATGAAAATATCTAGAATATGTCCAGAATATTTGTTCTATTATATTGTTAATTTCTCATCAACAATAGGAACATATATATATATATATTTTTTTTTTTTTTACATGGAATTTAAGGCATGGCATCTAAATAATCTTAATGCACGTCTCTTATCTCTTCCTCTATTGCTCCACACATTGACTTGATAATTATTTTATTGTCAGATCACATATTGCATCATATTGTACATCCTCCCATGCTTTGGGGTTTGAGATTAAAGTTTGACTGACAGGCAGGGCTGCCCAGAAAACACCACCATGACAGATCAAACTGATGGGAAATGTTTACAGGCCTTACATCAGCACAGATAATGTCTGAGAAAGGAATTATTTTAAAGCTCCCATAAATCACACATATATCAAAATGTATACCATTGCGTTTTTTTTAAACAGGCAGAGTATCTCTATGATTTCATCTCAGCTCAGGTTGTAAACAGCAGAGTCAGGCAGGAGGTCTGTGAGGTTTTATGCAGCCATTTATCAGCTCTGGAAGGAAGCAGCGGGGAAAGAGTTAGTCGAGGATCCCTCAAATTTGGTTCTTAATGCATTGTGACAACTGTTGTATTGAGTCAGGTCATCAAACTGTTAACAATTAAAGGCCCATACTGATGATTTTGCATGTTTGAGCCCAATAAACCTGCATTCACATTACATTACTGCCAACCATTTTCAAAAACATACAGCTGGAACAGTAAATATCAGAATTGTTTTTCCACCTTCCAGACTGCCTTTTGTTGCAGTTCTTTCCAGTACACTATAAAAATGAACTTGTAGAGACTTGAAATGTGCTTGAGGTAAGTAATACATCACAGCGAACCCAACATCTATTACTGTTTTTTGGTTGAAGTAACTTAATTTTATCATTTCAACACAGAGCTACACAGAAAAAAAAATATGTGTGAATGCGGGAGTATTTATTGGGCTCAAACATGCAAAATCACAGATAATGTCCTCTAAAATTGATTTTTATAGTAAATAAATTGTTTTGAACAGGGAAATTACTACATAGTATTAAATACACATAATATAGCAAAAACTGATCTTGGATTACATTAAGTTAAAGCATATATGGCGATACTGATAAGCAAATATCGACCAATAATATTGGCTTGCCAGTATATCAGTCAGGCTTCAATGGTGACCCTTTGTCCTGTCCCTTATCTTTTCTGTTATTCTATGCTGTTTGACTGTCTACAGTGAAAAAGGGCATTAGTATCATAATCAAATATCTACTCCATATGATAATTGTCAAACTGGATGCAGAACAGGAAGCCAATAAAAAGCCCTGTAATTCAGTGAGGATGAGAGCATTTGCTGTCAGAGGAGGAATGCTTTTACAGAAACCCGTTAAGGACGAGTGGAGTCCTCCAGTGATTTTTTTGACAATTTAACTGGTTCTCCTGACATGTTAAATGACTATGCTGACAACTTAACTGCACTGCCAATCAATATTTCCTATTACTCTCATTGTCAGACAGAAAATAAAAATATGATGCTGAGGTCAGCCAAGGAGTGACAGAGCATTAAGAGCCTATCAATGCTGCCTATTAATGCAGATAGCCCATCAAATACAGAGCGGACTGATATAACTGATGATACCAATTCATATGACTGATGATACCAATTCATAGTGCTTTTTGAGAAATTCTAAATTATATCAAGAAACATGGAAATTGATGCTGGAAGTGTAGAACCAGGGTGTGTTCTGTTTGTTTGTTTATTGTTTATTGTCACTTCCATCATACACCTTCAGCATATACAGAAGCGAGATACCGTTCTCCATGGATCATAGTGCTCGATCAACAAGCAGTCATACTGTAGCAGTCACACAAAGCATGCAAAGCATGTGGAACAAATGTTGTTCAATGCAACTAAACAACCATCCAGACTAAGCTGTTTAACTCCACCCACTGCAGATTCCACATCAATGTGAGAAAGAGAAGACAATTAACCAGGGCATTAAACTGTCAATCCAGTCCTGTCAACCTATCACACTTGCACTCTCAGGTCCACCTCCTACTTAACTCCCTGTGTGATATGCTGTTGGCAGTCTGGATGGCTTGACTGACGGCAGTCCTGATCCAGGCACTGGGAGGCACCTCTGCAGATGCCTAAGACAAGAGAGAGGGAGATTGGGACGGACATGTGAGGGCGAAGTGGAGAAATTTGCTATTTTAGATAATGCAATGTGCAAAGTAGTACAGATGCTCTGCCATACCGATGAAGCTTAGAAATATTTAACCAGGAACTAATTTAATGAATTTGGCAATGAGTGGAATTGGAGGTGGAGGGAGAGAGAGAGAGAGAGAATGAGTGAGAAAGTGAAATGACAAATATTTAAAAAAAAAAAAATCCTCTTCTGACATCTCATTCTTCTCGTTCTAACACATCTGCAAAATGCAACTAAATCCTGACAACAAGCCAGATGAAACTCACAGAATTTTGAATACAAGGTTTATTTTTGTTTTGTTTTATTTTGTTTTTAAATTGATTTGCAATGGCAAGATCAACCTTTATTCTAAGGCCTGGCCCATGCTCAGCACGGACATGATGCGGATGTGATGAAAACGTGGAATGGACTGTCCGCATTTCCTGGCATTCTTGCGTGTTCATGATGACTGTGCATGATGACTGAGAGGCTTTTTAACGCTGCTGGTATCTGGACTTCTTAATTTGGTCTTCTTTCTGGCCTCTACATATCAGTCGTGCAGATTTTTCCACTTCATGTGATAGGATTGCTCCTCAGACGGGACAATCTCTTGCCAGTTATTGGCAACCATTTGGCATCTTTATACGCCCCAATTGAGAAACCACATAGGTACTGGTATTTTCTTAACTTCTCTGCCAGTCATTCCTTCGCTTGGCTAATCATCAGTGAAGACACATTTATGCCATGTAAACAGCATCCACATTGTTTCATATTTCGAGCTGGGAATGACCCTCAAACATGGCTTCCACAGCTAGCCGTTTTGGCCACAATTATATCACATTTTCAGCACGGCCACCTTCGCATCTGCATCCATGCTAAGTATAAACCTGCCCTAAGACAAACAAGACTATTAAAAACTTTAAATACATTTGAGAGGAAGAATGGTAAGGGAGAGTGTGTGTTGGAGTTGGTGCATGTAGGCAGAAATATGGGCTGAAGCCGTTGGCTGTGTATCCCATTACTCTGCTCTCTGCTTCCAACCCTTTGGATTCCATACCGTTCTGTTAACCATCAGCAATTATCTCCCTGTCAGAGCTAAAGGTAACAAATTTCCCCCCATCCAGCCAGCCACTATCATCCTCTGGACACCAGCATCAACTGACAGCAGCTAAATCACGCCAGCCAGCCAAGACTCCTGACAGACAAATGCACTACCTTGGAAAACCTGGGCCCATCACTCTAAGCAGGGAGGGGTGGAGGAAAGGGGAGGTGGATGGAAGAGGGAGCCTCTCCCTGTTGACCTTATACTTCTTTCTTTTTTTCCTTCCTTCCTTCCCTCTCCATGTAAGAGATGGACTGCCCTGTATTCTGTAAGCACAGGGCCCCATTCCCAAATAAGAGAATTATTAATGGAGCTTCACTTGGTGCTGGTTTATCTTGTACCATCACACCAGGTCCAGGTTTCCACTTTTTTTAACAGATGGAGACAGAGAGCTGCAGCTATGAGTTATCCACACCGCACCCAGCAACCACCAAACAACACCAAGCCTCCACATACAAAGATCATATATCTACTACCTAAGAAACTTCTGTTACCATAAATCATTAAAAAAGGACATATTATACAGATTCCCATGTTCTTATTTTCTATTTCAAAAACTTTGCAATGCTTGGGAGGAGCATGCAAAGAGCCTACAAAGGAACATATCGATGATTTTGCATGTTTGAGCCCAATAAATGCAACCCGCATACAAGCTACGTATATTACTGCCAACCATTTTCCAAAACAGCGGTACATTTTAGATCTGTTTTTCCTACCTTTCTGCCATTGATTTCAGTTCATTCCAGTATGCTACTAAAAATCAAACAGCAAACACAAAATTTAAATGTTTTGTCAAAGTAACTTTGTTTAACTGGTCAAACATGAAGCTACAGACGAGAATGTATGTCTCCGCCAGGGAATATACAGCAGTTCCAAGAGTAGAAGGCTTTTGCCTTGAATTTAAAATGGCTGTGCCATCTACATTCAGACGTATGTCATTGCGGTTGAGAAAATTTAACCCAACCCACCATCCAACCCACCTGTATTACCTGAATACTTGATTTTGAAAGATTATGGGATTTGGCAAAATAACAAGAAAAGTAAAATATGGTTTTATGTTTTAAAAAATGGTTGGCAGTAAATTACATGTACATGCCTAGCATTTATTGGGTATGGCCTTTTAATGTGTAAAAAAACTCATTATCGTTATCCACTTCTATTCTCCCATGCTGCAGCACCGCTGTGCACACTGAGCGAAAACAGGTCGCTTTAAGTGATTTCTCTTTAAAGCCCCCTCCTGAAAAGCCTACTCCGTCCTTATTGGTCAGCTGCATCAGGCCAAAGCTGGCCAAATAGTTTCTAGGCTCATAATTTGTGGGTGTGTCTAAACAGATTTGTAGGCGGGGAAATTCAAATGTGTTACATGCTGATGTCAACATGCTAAACAGGTGAAGGACTAGGTAAAAATGAAACATTCAGGGCAATTCAGGATTGAGAAGTCTGGTTTACTGGATGTTTTGCAACCCTGAGAATGCTCAACACATACTCCCTTTTTATAGTGTAATGTAACACTATAAAAAGAAAAATTACAAAAATCAAACAAACATAATATGTCTCCTTAAACCACACGGATCATAAGTTATCAAACTCAAAATACATGAGCTTTTACAGAAAAACCTGAGGCTGGAGTTTGCTTAAATCATACATCTGAACTTGAAAACTTTTTTCTGATAACTTTTAACTTTCTAGTTAAAATCAGCCTGTCAAATAATATCCACTATTATGCTGATAAAGCCAACCATGACATATATTTGATAGAAAAATAATGCAACAGTAAACGGAAAATTCAAGATGAGGCAAGATTGGAGTGATTAATGTAACAGCCTGTCAGGTGGAGGTTAGAGGGACAAGCTAATTCCTATTCTAAATGACATGACCTTTTTTGTGAGTCAGCCATATTTACTATAAAAATTATTGGCACGTCTCTGCTGCCGAGCATATCACATTTTCCCTTCCTGCTGTCATTCATTTTGGTTGAAAACCATATTTATTTTTGGAATTCAGAGCTCTAAAACTGAAGTATAAGATCAAGAAATGACACTGAAGTAAAACAACAGAAGCCAGTAGGTGCTAAATGAGTTTTATTTGCATTATCGTAAGTGTTGCACGGCTTTAACAGCTATCAGATCACATTAGCATATTGGTGCAGGTAGATTTCCGTCTGTGACACCCTGTATCAGCAGGGGTGAGAGAAGAGGGGAGCTGTACCTGACAGTGACCTGTCAAGCCAGATAGGACGTGTTTAATGATAAGCTGTCTGCCTGGATCACACACATGCATGCATGCACGCATGCACACACACACACATGCATGTTCCAGAGCCCAATGACATTTCAAAATCTCACAAGTTAAATCTTCTGCAAAATAGAACACAAATGATCTGTTTCCGATTCAACATCAATTGTGATTAACTACCTAAGTTGTTAATAATGACTATAATAATAAAAAAAAAAACCAACCTACAAATAACATTTTCTAAGTAGCAGGTAAAATAAATCAGTGGCGTATACAGCCGTTTCTGAACCTAAAGTTCGGAACTAAATTAGCAATTACTTTACCTGGCACTATCTGAAACTAAAAACTGCATGGTGCTGTGAGTTTCTTGTCTGCATTTCCGCCATGATTTAAGTACTGTGAAGATTATGGAAATAACATCAAGAGACCTAAAGTATATAGTAACGACTGTGTCAAAAATTTGCTGCCACACACAATGAAAGAAACTAAAATTCCAGTGCCAACACTTGCAGAGTTCATGAGTTCCTATACTAAAGGCACTTAAAGGACCATATCAGTTATTTTGCATGTTTAAGCCCAATAAATACTATACAATACACGTCATGTTACTGACGACCATTTTACATAAAACATAAAACCGTTTTAAGTTTTCCTATTTTGCGAAATCCCCTCCTCTTTCAAAATCGAATGTTCAGATGATACACCCACTTAAAACTTCAATGTTTTGCCTGCTAACGTTTACGTCTGAATGCAAAAGGGACGGTTGTTTGTAATTCATATTTATTTAATGTAATTAATTAATTGCTTAATTAATTAATTAATAATTTCATTTAATTTATTCAACTATATTCCTCGGCAGAGACATACTTTCCTCCATACAGGTCTGTGCCGGTTAAATTCGGTAACTTCAACAAAAAATAATAATGTTTAGGTCACTGCAGTGGATTAATTATCTTCTCTACAAGTTTATTTTAATAGCATACTGGAATGAAATGAAACAAATGTTAGTCTGGAAGGTAGAAAAAAGAATTGTAAAATTTACCGCTCCGGTAGTATGTTTTGGAAAATAGTTGTCAGAAACGTAACGTGTATGCAGGTTGTATTTATTGTGCTTAAACATGCAAAATCATGGTATGCTCCTTTAAGTGAAACACAATATCCATCCAGCTGATGCTTCTATATCCATATCGAATTGGATAATGCAGCAAAACTGCTTAGAATTTATTCCATTTTTCAATGCGAATACTTTAAGTCAAAAAATTCCAAGAACCGACTGGGAGAACAGAAACTCAGCTGGTGAGTTTGTGACAATCTTGTTCCAAAACAATCTCAGCAGGTCAACAACAGGAGCCAAATCTAAGGTAACGACAAGGATGCAATTGCACCATAGAACAAGCCTACCAGGGTGTACTTGTTCGACTGTAGTAATTGGAGGAACACACACACACACACACACACACACACTCACACACACACGCACACACACACACGACAGGCCCCTAGGCAGAATCAATATTTGTTGGGATTGCACCTTGTTCCAACAATGTAAGATTTACGGCAGGTGTGGCGGATTTACACTTTGTCTTCGAAGCAACTCATCAGTGCAACCCAATTACTAACCCCAGACAGACAGCATTAACATGGGCCCCGCCGCTGCTTTATGGCCCCTCAGCCCGTCTCATTCCAGCCTCTTCAGGGGCTGCCACCATAACGGATACTACACTTAAAATGTGCTCACAGGAATGAATTCTCGGTCTTTCATTACTCCTACCTTGATTTACTTCATATCATTTCACAGCTATAGACAAAGATAACACATTGTAAATTACCCCCATCCTGTCTGCTTGTTTCAGCACTGGGGAAGAGCAGCAGAGGGAGGGAGGGAGGGAGGGGGGCAGCAAGAGGGGGCTCAGCTGCTGCTGCCTCAGAGATGCATCTCTGTCGTGGAAAATTGTTATGTCCTTGTCAAACTTCTTTTTGAACTAAGGACATTATAAATGCCCATTTTGAAAGATAAAGATCCTCGTTTTGGGAATGTGACAGTTGCTTGCAATAGGTAAGAAACTAGTAAAAATAGTATTACAATAAGAGAAATCATTGCTAAAAAGTCCTGATTTGGTGAGCAAGTGTCATTTTCAGCCCTCAGGCCATTGGCAGCGAGTTACAAGTTGCAAAGATTCTTCTGGCGACTTCTGTCGCTGCTGTGTGACTTTGGGAGGATGGTGTCACTGGCTCCTTTCCCCCTTCAACCCACACAGCCACAGGGACACATTTTCTACCAAAAACACACTACAAGCTGTCAATCACCACAGACTGGATGAAAAACACCTGTATCATGCGCTTTTATTTGACAAAAAAAAAAAAAAAAAAAAAAAAAATCACATTATTTAAAAAACTGACCTCAAATTCTTCACTCTTAACTGTATACTCTGATATTTGTCTGTACTCTGATTATGGAAAGATGTGGAGTAAACTGTTTACATGGATTTGTTTTTTCTTTTTAGGATTTCATCCTTCTATGAATATATCTATGATTTATTGGCTTCTATACCTGAAACATGTCAGGTGAGGATGCATGCACAGAATGCTTAGCCCATTGTAAGCTGACGGTGCGTTTGCTTGAGTAAATCAATTCAAAAATCACATAATCTAAGTCTATTACTCACCAGATTTTTGCCAATTTCAATGTAATTACGGGCTTTACGTGATGTTTCAAAAAAAAAAAGTTTTGCCTTAATCCAAGTAAATAAGTTTTAATGTGCATATAAACATACAGAATATGTTGATAAAGGCTGATTTCAGTCTGATTAGTGTTTACATGTGACTGATTGCCTTAATCAGTTGAGAAGCTGAGTTTTAACGTACATGTACTGTAAATGATCTGATCATTTTGTCAGCCTTTTCTTGATTTTTGACAAAAACTATTCAACCATCCAAAAATCTTCAAAGAAACCCAGCCCGTTTATCTTGATGTATCTTGATGTCCTCCTCCTAATGCAAACATTCTAATAACATGTAATGACTATAAATGTTGCCACTCCATCTGTTCCTCAGCAACATACGTGTGTGTGGTGTCGCTGAGAAAAAACCACTGATGTGGGCTGTAGGAACCCTCCTCGTCCTCCTGTAATTTCCTCCACCTCCATCCTATTTCAGTGCTTGATAACTAAGAACATTAGTTTTATGCGACTTGCCAAGCTCAAATGAAAAGAGAGCTAACTTTAATGACACTGCAATTAATCGGCCCAATAGACAGACAGCTAAAAGAGGAGATATTGACTTCATTAAGGATAATGTATTATGTCATTAAGTCAGTAGGGTCACCTTGTGTATCATACAAGCCTGTTAATATATTGGCATTTTCCATGAATAAGATAAATTCAGATGTGAGAGACACAGCTGATTAGAAAATGTTTCATCCACGGAGGCGGGGCTTTCTGCTGGTGACGGCTGGTGCTGCAGCCTGGGAGACCTCCAGAGGGAAAATACGGGATAATGTGTTACCAATCACACTTTATCAGAACCCAGATTGATTTGCTAAGGCAATTTAATCATTATTGTTTAATTTATGAAGAGGAACACTTCAGGCGTGAATGTCTTTATACAAGAAGCATATCAGCAGCCTCATTCTTTTAGCTTGTTAATGTAGCATTACAGATATAAATAAAAATGTACTTTTAGTTATTAAAGGACCATACTGGTGATTTTGCATGTTTAAGCCCAATAAATACCACAGCATTCATGTTATGTTACTGACAACCAATTTCCAAATCATGAACCTGTATTTTAGTTTGCCTGTTATTCTGCCAAATCCCCAAATTTTTCAAAATCAAATGTTGAGGTGATACATCCACCTTAAAATTCAATGTTTCACCTGCTAACACATATCTCATAAGAAGGGATGGTTGCTTTTAATTTCTGGGTAAAAGCCGTCTTCTCCCAGTTTATATTGTCTAGCGGAGACATACATTGTCTTCCATGCAGCTCCAATCAGTTGGATCAGTAAAATAAAGTAACTTTGACAAAAATCTTAGTAGACATCATGTTCGCTGTGATGGATTACTTATCTCAAGCATGTTTCAAGTCTCTATAAGCTAATTTTAATAGCATACTGGAATGAACTGAAACTAATGGCTGTCTGGAAAGTAGGAAAAAAAAAATTTCTAAAATTCTACTGCTCCAGTAGTATATTTTGGGAAATGGTTGTCAGTAGCGTAACGTGGATGCGGGTTGTATATGTATGTATATGGGCTCAAACATGCAAAAATCGCTGGTATTAAACTTTAAGCTTTGAATGAATGGAAATCATTACCAATATTTACATATAACAGTAAATTATGAAGTCATGAAACCCACATAAATGCTCTGTGCTGCTTAATTTTGCAATATAATATATCAACTACGCTATTAAAATAACAAGCATAAAGATTAGTTTTGTATTTCCAAGTGTTAAAGGCACTGAAACTTTCTATTTATGTCATTTTCTAATGCAGTGACGTTAAATTGTCTCTCTCTCTCTCTCTCCACTGTAGGTGTCTCTTCTCCCAGAACGTCTCCCTCAGGAGGATTGAGAGGTAGAGGAGTTCCACTGCTCTTTACGGCGACCTTGCTAGCCTTTTTTTTTTTTTTTTTTNTTTTTTTTTTTTTTTTGGGTGGGCTCCCTGTGATTATCGGCAGTTTCTCATCTGGTGGAGGCTCCACTCATTTGTCATGATTATTGCTGAATTCTGGCCTGTCATTGGCTGCAAGAGATCAATGGCTTTGGACTCTCCCTCTGTTGTCTGGGCAGGCCAAACAGCCTTTCTTCACTAAATGAGGCTTTCCCTCCATCCATCCATCCATTCTATCTATCCATACACCCTTCTTTTTTCCTCTCTCTGCTTCCCAGTCAGTTTATCAATATGGTAGTCCATATATATTTCTTCCAATCACGGCTGGCACAGTGTCTGTTGCAGGCTTTGAAAACACCAGGTTATGGAGTCACGCTTTCTCATTCTTGATTTACAAGAGAGCTTTTGCTTTCTCTACTGGATGCACTATGGCTTACTATGAAAGAATCAGATAATGAATCAAACTTGTGACCACATATTAAAGTTCTAACTCTCCTTATTCATAGTTAGTACATTTACATGCACATTATATTCTGATTTTTGTCTGTAGTGCAATTAAGGCAAAAATGCAAAGTAAGCCCTATACAAGGATAGAATTAAAAGGATACCATTATTTGCTGAATATACAAAATGTGTTTAATCGGCTTGCAAGAGGAAGTATACTCGGTGAAGAAATTCATGCTTATGCCAAATGTAAGACTACATCATCTAAGCCTGTACACCAACATCAGTTTATGATGATTTAAATCTGATTATAGTGTTTATATGATGTTTGAAAAAAACAAAAGTGACTTATTGCTTTAATCGGATTAGAACCAATGCTTTAATATACATGTAAATGTACTAAGTGGCAGTTAATTTTTAACCAAAAACAGACACTGTGGCAGTTGTTTTCAGTCTCTTTGGAATTAAATCAGCCAATGTGCCTGAGACGTATGATAAAGCTGTTAATTATGATTTATTCATGTAAAAGTTGTACAAATTAATAAACAGATTGAAAAATGAGGCAGTGGAATCCAACATGAATTTTTAATAAAAAAAAAAAAAAAAAANAAAAAAAAAAAAAAAAAGAGTACTAGTGACTACAAAACAAAGTTTGATGTCAATTTAGTTGCACTTTTAAAACAGAAAAAAGCAATCAAATGAGTGAAAATTTCTCAATTTCTTATATGATTGGCCAAAGATTTCTATTTATTAAATGAAGAAAAAAAAAAAAAAAANAAAAAAAAAAAAAAACATTAAAAAAACACTCTTGAATAAACTGGATGCTATGTGAATCCTACCTTATGGAGCTAGATATTCTAAATAAATTACCACTGACAAACACTACATGCAGTAAAACCTAACTTGGTCTGTTTCTTATGCCATAACTCGACTCCAAAGATCTCATGGATGCCGCCTGCTGTTAGTAATAATTTAAAAACTCCTTGGAAGATTTTTAACCACTACAAACAAGATGAATCTCTAATCTCCTCATTAAAATCCATACACAGTCTCTCAATCAATTGCTCCTTCTTTATGCTGCACAGGCCTGACATAAAGTATAAAGTTCACGAGCGAACATATCATTATATCATGATATGTAATGATAAGTTCTCGGAATAACTCATTTTTGATTATGTGAGTCAGTGGTTAGTGGCCCTTTAAATATCACAGTTTATATTTGTAGAAAATGAGAGTGCAATTTAATGTTCAAAGAAGCTACAGAGAACTTTAATTATGTGCTCTTAATGAGGAATAAATTATGGCAAGACTAATTGCTTATGAATGTGAAGACACAGATCATGGCTTCTGACATATCACACTGCAGCTACATCCTGTACTTTCACTATGCCTTTTCAGATTCTGCATACTGTTTTGTTGCCTATTCTTTTTAAGACTTATAATATACAGCACCAATACATGTAGAAATAAATGCACATCATGAAAATGCAGAATCTGAAAACATATTAAAACCATGATATAACATGCTGCATCAATTACCATATATACTCGACTATAAGCCAAGTTTTTTTTAACCAAATTTCACAACGCAAATTGGGGGGTCGGCTTACAGTTGAGTAATTCAAATCAGATCGAAATTTCCAGGCGTGGAAATACTACCAATTACCACTGCCTATGGAAAATAGTTTAAATCAAACCTTAGAATGAGATATTTTCTGACAAAACATCTTATTAAGCATATTTTGCAGAGGCCAGTAAGCGCTAACGTAATCAAATCAGCTGCTGAAATAAAGATATGTTTACCGGTACCGTTTTGTGAGAGCCATTTCTTGGTTACTTTTCAAATGTTTAAACTATTTAATTTGGGAAAAGTGAAATCAAATAAGTTATTATGTTTTAATATACTGATTGATCCGAGCCGGCTCCGTGAAGTGCCGCTATGATCCGGAGGAACGGAGCAGCGGTNCTGATTGATCCGAGCCGGCTCCGTGAAGTGCCGCTATGATCCGGAGGAACGGAGCAGCGGTGTAGTTATTTACCTCACCTCACGTCATGTTTTGTTGTTTTGATTGTGATAATAAATAATCAATGAAAAGAACAAGAGCACGATGTTATCATTCTGGTGTGCGTCAGGAAGAGAAGCCCCGTTAAAGCGGTGAAGTTTTAAAACAGCCGCCACAACCAGTACGTGGATTATTTTCAGAAAATCAGAGGAATACTACGACAATTCTCAAGAAAACAGGTACTTTGCTAAACTAATACATTGATGGAACAACATCAGAGGATCGGCTGAGGGAATTCCAAAACTCTGTATGGAGGAATGTCCAGCACATAGACAAGCCCGCATCGACTCAGGTAATTACTGAAAACATGTAATGGGTGAGATTCTTACATTTAAAAAAAAAAAAAAAAAAAAAAAAAAAATCACCATAATTACACAGCTAAATATGATAAATAAGCGCCGTAATAATTAAAGCTCATTTGTAAAGCTTTGCTTACCTTCATCAATGCATCGTTGGCGATTCAGGAGAGGAAGAGGAGTCTGAAAAACTTAATGTCAGCTAATGTTAGTTATGTAATCAGCTGTTTACCGGTACCGGTAGCCTACGTGGATTATTTTCAGAAAATCACAGGAATTCTATGACAGTACCCAGGAAAAAAAAAAAAGGTAGGCTAATTTGCTAAACAAACAAATTGATGGAGCAACTTTCGGGGGTCGGCTTATATACGGGTTTCTGTAAAAAGCTAAATTTGCAGGTCAAAATTGGGGGGTCGGCTTATAGTCAAGATCGGCTTATAGTCGAGTATATACGGTATATCTATCGCAAAGGGCCTACAAAGCTATCGCCCCAGTGTGAAAAGCCATCAAGCATAAATCCATGTCAGAAATCAACACATGGGTCTCTCAGCTTCTCCTCATGGGTCACAGAATTAAAGCGCCTTTCACACAAGGTCAAGCCTGAGCAGACAAGCCTTATTAAATATATTCCATCAGTTCATGTAAATGGCAAGAGATGATCCACTACAGTAATTATCAGCCTGCCTTTGTGGCAATCCCATCAATGGGCTCAGGATAATATAAAACCACATTTATGGTATATGTATTAGGGACAGACAATATAGCCTTAAAATAATAAAATAAAATAATAAAACAGTAGCTCAAGGTATTTTGAGAAAACAATATTCAAGATGATATGAACAGTGTATCACTGAATAATGTTGTACTGGTGATTACAGACAGAAACAACACCAACTGTAACAACATGAGTACAAATTAATGTGTAGAAGTAGTAGGCACAGCAGAGTGTTTCCTTTTTGTAAAAGTATAAATAATAAATCTTGTAACATTTCGGGTATCCAACTATAACTCATATTAACTTGACCTGCTAAGTTTAAAACATGAATACTTTCACAAAATAAAATGACTGATGATGGTTTAAGAGCTGATCTTTGGCAGGTTATGATATTTCCTCTAGTGCTAAATAGCCTCTATGATGCCTCTTTGATGCAAAGAAGGCAACAGAAGTAAGCATATAGCGGCTAGGCTAACACTGTTTATACATCTTTTACGCTGTTTATACTCCTTTTAACAGAAAAAAGCAAACAGTATGGTGAAATTAGCCATATCTTTTAAACTGTGTTTATATATGACTATAATTTCACCATACCATTTGCTTTTTTCTGTTAAAAGGACTAGCTAACTACCAGCTAACGCTTCAGCTACGCTTGACTGAGTCCGCATCATTGGTCTGCTTGGCTCGCCTCCTCACGCGACGAGTGACTTCCTTGGTTTTCACCCAGGTGTTTCTGCTTCAGGTGGTGAAACAATTTTGTTGTGTTTCCACCTTTGCCAATTAGCCAGTTAGCTTTGTAGCGGAACCATGTCTGAACAACAGAGGTAGCTTTCTTTTTAGAAAGACTAACTTGTCAGGCGATGGCAGTTTCGGGTTTTGTTTCTTCGTGTGCGTGATGTGAAGATTCATCAACACATCATCATGCAGCATCGTTAAAATCATGATATGAGAAATTATTATCATATACAAAATTGTACCGGTATCATAAATGGTATGTTATGGCACAGCTCGAGTATGTATGTCTCTCAGTTTGAATGTGCATAGTGCATGTGGTAGCGTAGCGATTTAAATCTAAGTGGCTGAAGAAGAAATAGAGATGGAGAAAGTCTCGCACACAGTAGCAGATGCGGTATAGAGTGATACTGACTCTAGTTATATACAGTAGGAGCACTCCAGACTGTTAACTGCAACCCAGAGCGAGTCCAGTGCCACCTGGAGAGTGAGTAGGAGAGCTGATTAGTTTTATCACCTCACCAAACCCTTCCCCAGGAACTTCTAATTGACGGCTAGGCCTGTTCCTCTGTCCCAGACAATTTTCCGTCATGCCTCTCCTGCTGCCACACAGCTCGTACTACTCGTACCTCGGTTCTCCACCTCCCTCCTTCAGTCTATCCCTCACTCCTTCTCTCTCTACCTTTGTTTTCACTCCTATCCTTTCCCCGGCTCGTCTCCTCTCTCCTTCCTGCCGCGCCTTGGCTTGGCTGAGCAGGCCTGACAGGTGGATTCCTTTGCTTTTCGCCGTATTAAAGCCACTTTCTTGCTCTGACAGCCTGTTCTCTCCTGCCACCTCATAGCTCTGGCTTCACACTTCTCTGGGCAGCCACTGCCTCTTGACAGACCACTGTCACTTCCCATCATGCTCTCTGCTGATCGCGCCTCCCTCCTCCACTGCTCTGACACCCCCCCCATACCCACCCAACCCCTCCTCGGCGAGCTCGTGCGAGCCCACTTCCATACCAGTGCAATTATTTTTTTGACAAGCCATCCATCAGCCTTAACTTTAAAAGCACTCTCCACTGATATCCATTGTTAAGACCCCCCTTTGCTGCTCCTGCCTTCCCCCTGCAGATAGAGCTTGCTTGAGAGAGTATGATATCAGACATCACCAAACCTACCAAACCATGTAAATTTACTTTGTTCTCGGCTATGTTTCCAATTTCACGTCCAATTTTTCGGTACATTATGCGTAGTTGTTGTGCCTAATACAATGTTGTCAAAACCCATTACAGTTTGCTCCCTTAGTCGCCTCTAAAAACAGGTTACAATTGGTATTCTATATGTGTAACGCAGGCACATCGCATCATCTGCAGCTGAATCTTATTAAAATTATCTGTTCAATTCTCACATCCTCCAGTCAGAGCAATTTGCAGGCATTAGCAAAGACACATATGAAAATGTCAGCATGTCAACTAATGACAACAAAAGCAAAGAGAGTGCATCGCTGTGAGTCAATAATGCTGCCTTGCTGGTGACACAAATTTGATGGTAATCTAAGAAAATGAATAAGGAGGAAAAGCTCCTCGCTGTTTGAATGAGAATCTTGTTCTGTGTTGAATCATTTAGTGATCTTCCACTTGGCCTACATCTTAGCCTTGCCGTGGAAAAGGGGGCCATGATGACAAAATGCTCTCCTGTCACTGAGGTCTGGTGTGCTCAAACAGCACATATTACATGTGCATGATGAACTGGCTGAATTATGCACCGCTCAAATGATTCTTCATCTGACCAATGCCTCCATAAACAATATGATGTTGTGAGAAGATACTGAAAACATGCATTAATGGCCTAAACTACAACTGAGCTTACAAACATGTGACGCACACAGTCATAATCTAGAGGTTTAGCAGCATGTAGTCATTAGGAAAGCTGCGTAATAACAGCTATCTTATAAATTCATTGCATGCCAGATTGGGTGAGATTGGTAGTATAATCATAATTCTAGTCAACTGTATATCAACACTGATGCATGTCAGATTATGTGATGGGTGTCTGGTGAATTGCAGCTCTATGAAAAACAAGAAAACTTGTCATTCAAATGCAACATTTTATAGACATGGGTAGTAGATGCAGTCACATTGTGAGTTTTTGTCCTGAATGTCTGACAGTCAGTACATTTACATTCATGTTAAAACTTCCGATTTTACTCAGCTTTCAAATGTGTTGTAAACCATAATTAGACTGAAATTGGCACAAATCAGAGTAAGCTTATTTTGAGTAACAGACCTAAATCCTGTGATTGTTAAATGATTTATTCGTGCATGTAAAAATTACAATCAGAATAAGCCACCTCCGCATTTGCTCGGGTGGATTCTTCTTATTCTCCAATTACACAATGTGTAATGTATGTATTTAATCCAATTAATTATTCAATTTTTGCCTTAAGCGGAGTACAGACAAAACAAATTGGACGATAGTGTGCAGATAAATGTACTGATTGTTGAAATTCTGTCACATACGTTAAAGGGGCACTAAATTTGTTTCTCATGCTGCAATCGAGGACCGCCATTTTGATTTGAAGATGAGAGATTTCATCCCGATTCTCTATTACGAATGTTAACTTTCGTCTATGACAGCCAAAAATCGCATAGTCTGTAGAAGCCTTTAATGTGAACAGATCTTTGTGCTTTTGCAACTACAGTTATGTTGCTCCTGAAATAATGCAATACACGACTCTACTTTCACTTACAGAAGCCCCACTGCAGCAATCTCAAAAATACTAATACCCTGCATAAATCATTTAGCAGCCTATTAGTTTGTGAAGGGGCAAGCATTGCCAAAAAAAGAACAAAAAATGGACACATATATGATGTTAAGGACTTGAACGCTTACTAATGACACACTACAGGCTATTAAAACCCAAAATTAAGGAAAATTTGGACCATTGGACTGTGTAATTTTAGCTACTGTTCATAAAGGCTATCGAAGGCATGCAAATAAGAAGTGACAAAATTGTTATAGAAGCAAAACAGAGCTTGACTTCCACAGCACAGAATCACTCAGCCAAGTGAGTTTGTAAACTTTAAGCCAATTGCATTCAAAAGCCACCCTTCAACATAAAGGAAACACAATTAACAAGCTGATACCAGCATGTGTCTGGCTGACTTAATGAATATCAAACTGTACACAAACACTTATAAATCATCATTATCCCCACAATTTTAATTGATCCCACAATTAAACATGACAAATGCTACGTATGGCAAATCTTGACTTTATTCTTTTCAATAAGGGACTATTTATCTTTCTCTTTTCCTAGTGTGTCATAGCTAATTTCACTTTGCGTGTACTGCTAATTAACAGGGACAGACAGACAATTTGAGTGCAGGATAATTTCTTTTGTTTACAGCAGGGAGCCTTCTGTTTCAAATTATTTCCAAGGCTCTTAGGAACTCCAGTTTGCTCCTAATGGCATCTAATTCAACCTTCCCGGAAGTTTTGGACTGACAATTTCCTCACTGTCACTTTACTGTAATAATTATGTGTAGCAATTAAAATGTGCATTCCATTTCATTAATATCACTTTGCTTACGGGAAACTGAGGCTCAATATGAAGAGAATTATTAAAGAACCATGCCGGTGACTTTACATGTTTAAACCCAATAAATGCTACCTGCATACATGTTTACATTACTGACAATTTCCAAAACATAAAACTGTATTTTAGTTAATTTTGGCCAAATCCCCTAATTTTTCTAAATCAAATGTTCTGGTGATACACCCATTTTAAAATTCAATGTCTCACCTGCTAACACTTTCGTAGGATTGTAGAAGGCACGGTTGTTTTAATTTCTCGATAAAAACCATCTTCTCCTGAGACTAGATTCCCTGGTAGAGACATATGTTTTCTTCTGTGCAACTCTAGTTAAATACACTGACAAAAAAAAACAAAACAAAAAACTTAACAGACATTGTGTTCGCTGTGATAGATTACCTATCTCAAATGTGTTTCAAGTCTCTACAAGCAGATTTTTAGAGCGTATTGGAATGAACTGAAACCCATAATAATCTAGAAGGTAAGGAAAAAACTTCTAAAATTTACCACTCTTGTTGTACATTTTGGGAAACGGTTTCCTGTAACGTAACATGTATGCAGGCTGTATACATTGGGCTCAACCCTGCTAAATTGCCGCTATTGTCCTTTTAAAGCTTGCAAGCGTGTGTATGTGAGTACATGTATGTGGCTGTGGGGTTTGTGTATGTGTGTGTGTTGTGACATGTTTATTTGAGCTGTGCTGTATTTACACCTTGTGCAGATGCTGAGTCTAATGCATTGCAGACACCTGCCAGAGTCGGTGGTCCTGACAGCTTTGGTCCCAGCAAAGCAAAGCAAGGCATCNTGCTGAGTCTAATGCATTGCAGACACCTGCCAGTCGGTGGTCCTGACAGCTTTGGTCCCAGCAAAGCAAAGCAAGGCATCAGCATATGGTTATCAATGATCCAGATGGCTTCTGCTTGTCTCCAGACTGACAACTTTGCTCCTCCATTATCAAACACTAGTAATTAACCATAATCAAGTAGGTGTTAATTAGACATAATGAAGTAATTTCTGTTTGGTCAGAGCCCACTATTTGCCAATTATTTGTAATTATAAGCACTAAACACTCGAGTGTAATCTCTGTCGGTGGTAGAGGAGGCAGCCAGTCAAGCAGCCTGTGTGTTGAGCTGAAGAGGCTTTTGTTTTGTCGAAAAATTTTGGCAGATTTAAACCTGCAGCCTCCTGATTGGCCAGCCTGTCACAGCTGCCTGAGGGGAGAACAAAGGGAGCATCATACTTCCTGGTGACAGCGCTGGGGAAGTTTGTCATTCCCGGGAGAGAATAGCTGTTAATCAGAGTGACCCTTGACCCCCAACCCATGGGTCCGAGCATCACTGCTGAGCACACACCTGGAAGGAATGCAAGCTTCTGGGGAAATTAAAGCAGTAAATTTGTTTAGCTGAGATCAGAGAAGAGTTACAGCTTAGAGAGGAGAAGGGACCATCAAAAAGATTTAAAAAAAAAAAGCAGGGATGAGAGCAGGATAGGAGGCAATGTTTGAGAAATCCAGAGTAAGAAATAGATGGAAGTAGCAGAGCATGTCTTTGGTCTATTTGGAAGCATGTGGAGGATGATGGTGTGAGCGTCGAGGGTTCAACTAAAGACAAGAAGTAACGATGAGAAGAAGGAAGGATGTGGTGACAATGTGAACACCATCAAAGATCCGTCAAAGGAGAACAACTTCTGTAGTGGAGCTTTATCGTGCAGATGTCTGATATTTGAAATTAATGTCATGCATGTTCTTGTATGTGTAGAAGCAGGAATCAGCTCTGATCAAACCACCCACCACCCCCCACACCGGCCTGGTGGTGATGTGGACATACAGTAGCTGAATCCAGAGAGTTCGGTCTCAGCTACCTCTGCATCCCACAGTGGGAAGAACAGTCAACCTGATGTGCGTGTCTGCCCTTTCCGGGAAAAAAATGCAGCTTCTTGTTACTGCTAGAGTTAGAACTGAAGAAGCCTTTCGGATGAATGGCGAAACGTCTTCAAACTATTTCTTCCAGTCTGGTGACTTAACTTCAACCTTCTAGATATTTTACCACATGGATGGCTGAGACAAACCTTCACAGACCATCACATCTCTGATTAAATTATTCAAGAGTAAAACTTTAGTCAAGGCTAACTGTGCATATTAAAACTGAGATCAGAACTGAAGCCCTCCAGTTCTGATTGTGATCACATGAGCAAATCTTCAGATGTTTATTGCTGCTGGGCAACATGTAGTCTGCTGCCAGTTCCTTGTGTGCCGGTGAGCTACTCACGATGATCAACAGAAGCTAAATTCAAGGCAAAAACATAACAGCAACACAAATCTAAAAATTGACGATGTGGGACTTAAGATTGGGTTTAAGCAATCAAAAATACAAATTTAGCTTGTCTTCTCTGTTAGATCAAAGAGCTTTGGATAGTTGCCCTGTGTCCCCCTTAAAAATCTGTTTAGCAACAGAGACAGAATACAGATCCTGATGAACAGAAAGAGTCATAAAACAACCTCTTCACGGTACACCCAATTCTCACTCTGTCTGGGTGTCTAAATCCAAATCCCACTGTAAATTTAAGTGTCGCTGAACTCATCCTAATTAAAGAGAACAGCTGTAAAAGACGCTGTTTGTGTGGGTAGTTAGTTATTTCTCCAGAAAAAGGCACCAGCAACACAGCAAATGAATCGTTTACTGTGAGGTGGTAATCAGAGGCCATAACCCAGGACCAGCCCTTATCCATAAAAACTGTGGTCCAGCATAATCAACAGCCCATCTTGAGCTATGAACCGGAAAACACTCAAACACGCCCCACCAAGATCAAAATATGTAATGGACACGCCAACTGACGCCTCACATTTATATATTTGCTGCAGTAAGAAGAAACAGAGAGATGATAAAGCAGAGGGATCATAGTTAACCTCTTCACGAGTTCTAGGAAAACTTTTGTTTCATTCGTAGATAAGCATGGAATTAATGATTCAAAATATACAAAATTATAGCCTTCTTAGTTCTTCCTGTTGGCTGTGATCATACTTCATGCACTTTCAGCAGAAGAGGGGGCTGTTTGAGTCATTTTGTGCACTATTTTTGCAGCCTGGGTGCCTAGGATTTTATCTGTCCAGATCATCTGACATTTAAGGGGCAATGTTTCAAGAGCTTCAAGTTCTACATCAGTGCAGCTTTTCATCTGCCGTCCAATCAAAAGCAGAGAGAAGAGTCTTCCCAACAAAAATGGATGAGCTGTTATGACTGACCACCAGACAGGAATTATATGAGACACATTATATGGGACACATTGGGGCACTTAACAGTTTCACATACATTTTATATTTGTATTTTTGATTACCTGAGCATGACAGCTGATTATGTTTTATCGAGTAACAGCTAAAAAAAATTGTGTGATCAGGATCAGAACTAAAAGGGTGAAATCCATCAAGGTGCCCTCGATTTTTTAATGTCCAGGTCAATGTGTGAGAAATGGACACAACCTAAATTCTTATTCTGTAGTAAAGGGAACCTCTGTCTGCTGTAATGGCATGGAGTCGTGAGGAGGAGTGGGTGGAGGGTTGCTGAGGTGCCGAGGCCTGAGCTGCTTGTCAGTGGCATGACTGATCACCGAGGCCAACTCTAAAAGGATTGCTGCTGGAAATAAAGACACCAGCATGTCAGCTGTAAGCTCCTGAGAAGGACCCATCAGACAAGTGGATGTGTATTGACAGGCCACAGACAGAAAGAGAGAGATGTTGAGAGATGAAGGGGAAGACGGAGAGAGAGAGAGAGAGAGAGAGAGAGAGGAACTGTCCTGAAGTCGCTCACCTTGGCACAGGCTGCAATGTCAGCCGACCCGGTGGCCATCACTCTCAGGGCCTGTCCAGGGTATTATTTAAAGCCAAACAAATATCAGGANCCCGGTGGCCATCACTCTCAGGGCCTGTCCAGGGTATTATTTAAAGCCAAACAAATATCAGGACCTGAATGTCACCACAAGGACACCCGAGCCTCATCTCCACCAATCAGTGTCCAGGGTTTCAAATCACCCTTTCTCCTTCCCTCACTGACAAATCCATCTTCCTCATTCCTATACCCTGCTTCACACCCCCATTCGACCCCTGACTACCACATTGAGGGGCGGCACTGTGCAACAGATTTACGATTCCCCAGTCTCAGGCCGAGCACGATTTATTGACATTAGTTGTCAGCTTTCTTTTTGAGAAACTGCACGTAAAATTAATTTTAACTACGTCTTAATGTTAAATATCCTGGAAACACTAAATTTCATGGTAGGTGATGCTCACAGCCGCATAAGCATATATCTTCTTCTTGGGCTCCATGGAAAGATCCATTTTTTTTAGACTTTAATTTAATAAGAAGCAGCTCATAACCACTTCATCTCAGCTGTTAATTACACATCCTTTATGCTGAGGAATGATCTTGGGACACTATTTAATGCATCAAAAGTTTAAGCAATTTAATTTAATTGTTTTTATTACTTAATCATGTCCAAGGCCATGTAACTTGATAGAGAACAACCTGAAAAAAGGTAACTCTAAATGTCATTATGACAGAGGGAAAAATGTTCTCCTCTAACATAATTTTGTCCTTCAAACCGTGTGAAAAATATGCGTAAATATATATGTATGTAAAGAATAAAGACTGAAAGCTTATTTCCAATACAATGCAAACATTGTCAAATACTGTTACCTTTAAATCAGCCAGTTTTAAATGACTATTAATCATGATGCCTTTGGCCATATAAAGTAAATTAGAGCTATATTCAGATTCATAATTAAGAAATTTGAATTACAGATGGAAAAAGCACTATTTTGTGTTTCCAAATGTATCTTACAGCATTAAAAACCATTACAGACTCCTATATTCATGCAGTACTATATTTCCTGGGACCTGTGATTTGGAGGCCATCTGTGAGCTTAATCACATGTAAATCTACAATATCCATTTATAAAATAAAAAGGTTTATAAAATAAAATTTGCACTGCAATTCAAATTACAGACTGATGTACTCATCCTCTTGAGCAGTTTAGCAGCCTTTCATATCTTTTCCTGGTTAGATCCAGTTTGCCCTTTTCTCTCAAAACAGGGATGGTCAACTTTGTATGAAATTTTCATTTTCTTGGCATGCAAGGAATAACCTTAATTTAAAAGAAACAGCAATAGACTGATGTGTTTCTTGAGAAAGCCATTTTGTTTTGGCCGTTTTTGAACCCACAAATGAACTTTAAGGAGTGCCATTATCTAGCAACTCAAAAAAAGGCAATTTACCTGCTTATTTGAACAGAATATGGGTGTGCTAACACAATTAAAAAGGTGTCTCTAATAACCAATTAGCATTTAAACATGATAAATTAAGGATGAGCTAAAAGAGTTTGTCATAAAGGCACTACACCAATGGCAGGTGAAAATGGGGCTTTGCAGTTTTATCTGCAAGTATGAGCGAAATGCAGATTTGGTTATTCAAATGTCAAAATCACACCCCAGTTAATACTAATCTTGTGCATACAGTACTTCAGATATCAGGTGTGTTCCTTATACTAAAAGACCTGAGAATTAATTTGAGAGTCAGTTGGTTTTTGGTGATGTGGTGACTATTTGGTTTACATCTAGATAGCAGATTATGCATTTAATCATGATGCAAACCTATAGCATATCTTGGCTGCATATATTCATGTTTGCAGCACATTAATGTGTATTCAACATGAGTGGATGGTATAACCTCATGCATACATTAAAAAAAATATAAGGGCTGTAGTTCATATAAAAAATATTCATATCATGTTTCTTGGTACTTGTGACAACTGACTGAAATGCTGCTCGGTTCAGACAGGAAACAGTAAAATAAATCACAATTTTGGCAATAAACATGTAAATCTTGATCAATATGTACTTGCCTTTTTCTCCTTTTCAATAACAGCTGCCGTAAAGGCCCACTGAGCACAAGCAGCCATAAAAGTATGTAAAATAAATTAGGAGAGCATAACGAGAGGCTCCAGCAAATCCCCCATAAATATAACATAACGACCACAACTAAAATGTCAGGGAATCCAATAAATCAATTTCTCAGGGACAGGCCGGCCTTTATGTGCAGAGCACACAGTCATATTTATAATTCTTCTTTTTCCAGCGGATCTCATTTTTTGGGAGAGGGCAGCTGGGGAAAGGGTGCAGCTCAACACAGGTCCCTCTCACACGAGGAAGGTTTAATATGTGTTCCATGTGATTCATCACCGTGACACGGACACCTGAGGCCTGGGCCCGCTCCATTTCTACTGCCTAAATGGTTTCTTGGGGACTTTCCTACACACACGCACACACCAACACTCACACACACACACACACACACACACACACACACACACACACAGAGCACAGTGATAGAGAGAGACTGAGAAAGAGAGAGATGGAGAGATGGGTAATGGATTGACAGAGAAGGCCTCATTTAAAAAGACAGAGCTATTTTGTTCTTGCCGCGTAATAGATTGTGAGTCCGAAGCCATCCGCTGTCACCAGTGCAGGAACTAATTCACTCGTGATGTAAAGAGAGACGGAAAAACCGCGAGAAAATGAGATGATTGAGATTACAACTCCATTTCAGATAACCAGCGTGGTAAGAGAAGTGTATTCATAGCGGCACAGAGGTTCCAGACCCATTACACCTGGTGAGAGTTACTTCAAACTAAATAACGACATTATTGACCCGGTCTACTCTTCAGTTTCCAAACTTCACAAGTCCACAGTGTGGATATGTACACCAGCCTGGTGACATTTCAGTAAAATATCTACGGTCACAGAAACATCATATAACTTTGTCCTATCGTAACACTAGTCCATTACATTATTGACATCTCTACACAGACATTTATAGGCAGCATCACAAGTTGTTTGACCTCATAAGAGCATCACGTTGTAAAAACAAATAAATCTCGTAGAACAGCGAACTGCATAGGAATGCAATTATTCTAATAGCATGCCCAACAAAATAAGTCCAGTCAGGTTATAGACAACCTAATAAGGAGTGTGTGATTGATGAGCTCATGGAACCTTTATTGAGGCACACACACACACACTCTCAAAGCAGTGTATCCTTTGAGAAGAATTCCAATGCTCACATGCTCCAAACCCACCACTGGAGGAAAATGTGATATTTGAATGCCTGAACAAAACACTTTGGGTAAAGATGACAAAGCCTGAATTGTCTCATGAGTAGAAAACAAAACAGAAAAGAAGAAAACAGACAAATTATAACCAGATATTACACATTACAAAATCTGTCACTGTGTATCTTTTGAGTCTGTGACACTTAAAACTAACAAATATTAATTTATTCAAGAATTTACAACTGATACAAATCAATTAACATTTGTACATCATTTGACAAAAAAATTTCAAATGTTTTATATATTTTTAGATGCTCATGACAGTGTGAATCGTTCTGATCTTTTAACAGTTAATACCACTCTGACTCCATTAATATGATCCTCTCTTTGTTATTATTGCTACAGCAACTGCTTTAACTTCAGAGAGGACTTTATTGTATTATTCTGGCATTATTATAATCCTGTTGTTCCTAATGTTGCCAAAGAGATCAGCTTGTTGTCCTGAGTGCTAAAATGTCTCAAGCTGCAAAATTTTTGACCAAAATTAGTTTTGACCAAAAGTCTTAACAAAGCAAGTTTAAAATTTGAATTTTATGGTTGCAACCAGAGAGTTCATGTGAGGAGATGAATACATAACAGCAACAGTCACACATGCCAGATGGAAATATTCAGATATGACGATGTTTTGCCTCTTCGGTGATGGTGACTTGTGCAGAATCAGCTACACATTGAGCAAAGACTAAGGAAGCTGTAATGAAATACTGTCGCTTAAAGGCCACAGTATGCTTCAATCAACTGAGCTTGCCCGATTTGCTTGGAAAGTAACTGTATTTATACCTTTTCAGAATGCTCAAATTTGAGGGACAAAAATCTGGCTGTCATATAGAGGGGAGGGAATGGCTCATATAGAGGGGAGGGGATGGTGGTGGCAGGGCGCACACTTTTACTTTAAGAGAGGGCAGGGGTTGTGATCAGTAATTTTGTCTTCTTTGTATTTTTTTTTTAATAACCACAAGATTATAAACAGAGATAATGGTGCACATTTTCACTTTCACTTCTGTACTTAAAGTGCAGAAAGTCATGGAAAGAAAAAAGACTAATTTAAACCCTCCCCATTCACACCTCACCACACCTGGCCAAGCATGAAGCGGGTGTAAAAGGTGGATTAGCAGATTCAGAAAGTTGCAAACATAGTGCAAGTTGTCATTAAGGCGGACACATCAAATATTGATAAATCCTTCCATCTTTACCATATATTATATAGTGAAATATTACATAATCTAGTGTAAAAAATAATACTAGACAATAAATTTGAATATGATGAATGATGAATTAAATGTGTTCGTTGCAGTGGGCACAAAATATAACCGCACAAAGTGTATAAAGAGCAACCTTCTCCCATATTTCCAATTCTGCTGTAAATTCTGTCCATCAGCCTTAGCCTCTTGAGGTGGCTTGTTTAAGAAACAATTAGGGGGATATGCAGAGCCATTTGCAGGCAGTGGGCCTTGCTGGGCAGGCCAGCCGGCTGGAGTACCTTTCACAACTGATTTATAACACTGTCGCCTTGGCAAGGCAACATAATTAATAGGAGCATGGACTTCTAATTCCAATGACTTCCACACCGAGTGGGTTTCATTTGATTTATGATGACCAGCAACTTTGCATTTTATCAGTTCATTCAGTCATTATTTATGCTGATGACCAATTTCAATGGGTCGCTATCATCTAACTTGCTACTAATCAAAGAGAATTAGGGTTCACTGCATTATTTAGAAGCTACTAATTTATCTTTGAAACAAGGCAAGAGGAATAGTTATGGGAGCACTTGCTCAAATACGCCACAGTGACTTCGAGTTTAAAGGTACATTCAGTATTACTCTAATCACTGCAGCGTGAATGACCATATAGGAATACTAAGTCATTTATTGAGATGAGTCACTGGAAGAAGGCCAAAGTAACTGAATCAGAGGCATGGCATATCTATTGTATCAATTGAGGCAACTTGGATACAAAAATGTGAGCAATCCTGATACAGACTGAAAAGGACTACTGGCTTTAAAGAAAAACATGATTCCTGTGCTCAGAATCTTGAGTGAAATCAACATGTTTTCAGGTGATACACATTACATTTATGTCAGTAAATGACTGACTATGTTTGTAAAATGCAATAACATTGCAAGTATGTTCTCAAAGACGCTAATAATAAGGCCAAAGTTTTTTGCAGACGCATTTCCTATTTTGTCGACAAGTGAGGAAGTGATCTGGATCTCTGCATGAATCTGACTACATGGGCACTAGGACAAACCCACCATTTATGTCCCTCAATACATTGAGAGAGTAAAGAAGGCCTCTTCAGTTATAAGTCTTGCAAAAGTCACCCTCCAAACTACAACAATTCTGAGTTTTGGATGACCTGTTAGGCCACTTCCCCCAAACTTCTACTGGAAATCACAACAAACAAGCTTAAACAAAGCTGCTCCCAGCAGTGCACCATAAGTCTGATAACAGACATTTTCTCTGCAGCCACCCACAGCACATTGTCTAAAGCTATCTCATATCAAACGGTTTCCATCTAGAACCAAAGCACAAGCGTCCTTCATGCAAGCTGCTTTGGGTATCTTAAGGCCTGTCTTGGCGGTCACAAGCCGCAACTCTCTGATCATCCTCCAGCCTGCATGGTAAGAAGTTCATAAATCTTTGGTGCCGTGGTACCTGCTTCCTTTCACAAAGAAATGGGAAACAATCATGTAAACAAGGTGCAAAGAGGATGACATAAAATAGAAACGGGCCAATAATAACACTGAGTCAATCACTGACTCTGAAAAATAGCAGATCAATCTATAGGCTACCTGTTAAACTCGACTGGTCTACATGCTGTGAGCAGTGAACTATTGGAAAGACATTTTCAAAAACCAAGCTCCTCAGCATGGGCTATAATTCACTTCAAATTTGACATATTCCCAATTTATGACTGATGGGCAAAACCCGATATTAATGTGGGGAATCAGTTGGCATCATATTGACTAGCCTCAGCCTAAAGGCATGAATTGGTCATATCAAAGCAAGACATCTCTCAACGTATTGATATCTGTGCTTATGATACCAACACACCCACTAAAGGTTAAGATGATGCACAACATTTTTGATGAATGTCTACCGATTCCAAAACTGATATACATGAACATGAGGTCAGTTGATTTATAAGTATATTTTGCTTTTGCTTCAAAGCCAGTTAATATAATTCAGTGGAATATCATGAAAAATGCAGTATGGAATTAATTTCACGATGACTGATGGAGCAAATGATCGAAGGTCAAGTAACTTTATATCAGGGATACTTAATTGTCTAACAGCCTACAGTCAGAAAATATGGTTTGATATTATATATGGTACAATATATTATAATTTGGGAATTGGAGTGAACTACCATGGAGAAGTTCAAGAGTAACAGTATCCATACTAAGTGCATTAAGCAGGGACTCCACTAGTCCCTTTGAATCAAATACACAACCAAGTGCAATTTACTGTACAGAAAATGAAAAATGCACTCTTCAGGTATTTGACAACAGCTCCAGCACAAATGATCAGACTCCATTTGTTAGCCAATTCCCTTTCCCTGATTCCCTGCGTGATAAATTGCATTTAGTAAGCTGCGGGAGGCTAAGCATTCTTGACATGTTCTTATTGATTTGCATGAGCTATATGCATGTAATCCTGTTCGTAAGTAAATCATGGCATGTGCAAATTCAAGTCACAGTGGTTCTACTTTGGGGAAAGAAAATTGGAGCCTCCACATGAGAGGTGGAATGGAGCTGGGCAGAGTGGAAAAAGATGTGGCCGCCCATTGGAATCTGGGAACCTCTATTAAGATTTATAGGTGTTGGGATTCTACGGACCCGAAGCATTATTCATGGTAAAGCTTCTCTGTCTGAGCCTGTTTATAAGATGAGACAAGGCTGACAAAGATGGAGACCCTCTACAATAGGGCCAAGCTGCTTGAACATGGGGCTAACTCACCTGGCACACCCATACCATCAACTGTAACCATTCAGCATCTCCCAGAAAAATGCACAGACCCACTAAAGATTGGCAGATTATTGTTAAACATGAGTCTGATTCAGTTTGTATCAGAGGACCAGATTCATGTTGTCAGTGGGATGTGGGTAGGACAGGTGTGGAGCTGCAGGTAAACAGAAATATTACTGTTCCTTGGGAGATGTATCATATGAAACCTACTCTTCTGAAGACTTTATTAGCATGTGCTGACTAATACACTTTGCACTCAGGATCCTAACTACAGTGTCATGTCGCTAAGACTTATTTCAAAACCAGGCAGAGCACCTTGGGTACTTGTTTAAGAAGCCATGGCGATATATAGTTTATTCAGCAATTTCCTGAGAGGCTCACCATACTTTATTTGGTCTTATTAGATGAAAACACGAGGATCACCTTCAACTTTATTAATGATAGTACTCTGGATGAAAGATGCTGGTGAAAATCTGCAACATCTGTTTGCTGCATTCACTTCTCAGCGGGCTCCACCTATTCCTCATGCCTAATGATGCTGATCCACTCGGCAAGTTTTACGGACAAATGTGTATTTGGCTACATTCATCATCCTGAATGAGTGTTCCTGATGAGCCATCCCCTGGCCTGTTTCTCTCTTTCTACCACATGTTAACAAATGACAACTCCTGCCACATGTTTTCCATTTGGGAGATACAGTGAGAGGCAGGGGAAAGGGCCTAGGGATTCTGAGGGCTAAAGGATGGGCAGCTTCAAGGGAAAAGAGTCAATGATGCCTGATCTTAACAGAATCACCCCGTGTGCCATCAACTACCCACAGCACCATGAAAATACATCAATTATCGGATGCCTTCAAGGAAAAGTAACAGAACTGATCCATGTCAGTGCCATGGCCCAAACCCAAATCACTCACAAGTGGCATTAACAGTGGACATACTATTACTGTACATGGACTTTATCCCCAGCAGTCAGTGGATGTATCTCTACAGAACCACATGAAAGCACAAACAGAAAAATATATGGATATGACCAAGAATGTTAGCTTGGGTAAACAAGTCGATGGTCGTTCAAAGTCCTGGGGAGTTGCACCCCTATTAAATCATATGCCTTTTGATGTGCAGCTGGTTACGGGTTTAGAAGGGGGGATGGTTAGAACAGACATGAGTCAGATATCAGGACACACCGCCTCCTTTTTCTCAAAGCCTGGGAATCTTAGTTTAGTTAAACTCTGAGGACATGTGAGAGTAGTAAATAAGTTATAAATAAAGTTAGGAGTGAAAAGGGACTGTGTAAGATCTAAATGAAACAGAGCAGCTAATGTGACAAAGTTTGATATACTGAATTAAATTATTATGGATGATTAACATTAGTACATTTACTGTTTTTTCCCCATCATTTCAGAATACAGGGTAAATATGAAATCATGTTCTTTTTATAGGTATAATCTACATATCAAAGTTAAAGAAAATCAATTATGATGTTACATGTTTTTGTGTTTTTGGATATGAACTTGTTATACACTGCACTGACAATGCATTTAGAGAAATACTATCTAAGAACAAAACCTAAACCTTATTTTAGTTATTTCAATGCTGTGGGATATTTTTACATTTATAGAGACATAAGTATGGTTCTTCATAACTTGTCCATCCCATTGACTCGTACTTATTCCCAGAGGGGGTCTGGGGTGTAGAGTTTTGGAGAGGACTGAGCCTTGAGACACAAGCTTTTGTGTCTGTAGACCACTGATGGTTGATGCTGAATGTCTGTATATCTCAATTTTTATATTTTATCTGCTACTCTAGCCCAACTGTTGGAAAAGCAAATTTGTAATCAGCAAGTTTAAACTCTTTTGACACTGCATCTCTATCCCTCGAACTCTCTTTCCCACACCATGATTAAAAAAAGATGGCAGACATTGCTTGGTGACATTCCCCAAATACATCTGGGTCAATTAGAGGTCTCACCATGTTTAATACTTGCCATGTTTAGCATGTGTTCCCCACAGCTGACCTCTTTCAAACCCTTATTCAACTTAAATAGTCTGATATGTAATTCATGCTAAACGTGTAGCCACTTTATAACAAAGTATAAGTATTTATGCATAAATATTAAAACTGACTGTAGAACCCTAAATTCATTAATGGTGAAACAAAAACAATCTAGAAAGAAATACATGAAGGTGGGGATGTTTATTATGGCATGTTCCATATTACGAAGCTGTGAATGATCAATCACACAGAGAGCATATTACTCCAATTTTCTCTGGCCGTTGTAACAACAAAGTTCATAGACACCAAATCAGTTTCAAGGGAACCCGGGGGCTACAAGTGCAAGACTGCTATATGAGACATTCATAATTTATGTGCATTTGATGTAGTGATATGTAAAAAAACTTCAGAGGAATTTTAATGGGCTTGAGGCGGAGAAGGGAAAGAAAAATCTTTGAGATGGTTGTTTGGCCTTTTTTCAGTGAAACCAGAAGGAAAACACAAAGTTCTGAAATCTAACAAACTCAACCAATGAGCCTGTAATCATTGAGAAAACAGAATTTCTTCTTATTTCAATGCTTCATTGATTTGGAGGCTTTTTTTTCTTTTATAAGCTCCATTACATGGCCCAAGTGGTACCCGGCAACAGTGTCCAATTTGGTCAACAAAGGAAAGCTATTTCCATTGATCAATGTCTTTCCACACGAAACAGATAAAGATTGATAATACACTTCAGCAAAACCCCAAAGTCAATTAGGGCTTGATGAAAAACAGTTATGTGCAGGGACAGCACAAGGTGTTAATAAGCTAAAGCAAAAGCAATATAAATCACTGAAACTGGAAAATCTATCCCCCTTCCCCCCTATAAATGAAATAATAATTTATTAATCTTTCAGACAGATGAGTTCTGTTTATGTAGGCTATTGATCAGCAGTAACCTTTTATTATTGTTTTCTCTATTAGAAGCACATATTAGAATAGATGAGAGTTGTTAAACTCACTCACACCCAGTACTAGCGGGCACTCCTGATACTCTGAAGATCAAATCATTGTGGAGAAGCTTGTGCCTGTCCATTTATTTGTCAGCCAATTAAAAAAACTCTGTCCTGACCGTGATCCAATCTAGGCTGTGGGAGTGTCCATGCCCACTGAGCAGTCTTATTTGAATCAATTCGATGCCAGGTCTGATCTGGAGACTGAGGACTGGGGCCAGAATAAGACAGAAAGACAGGCAAGGAGACAAGATTTAGCATGTGATCAGGCAGTACAAGAATGTTGCTGACGGCTATGTGGTACCAAAACACGGAATATGGCCAAAGGCTGATCATTTAAAACCACTTCAAAGTTATCTATTGATGGTTAATTCACAAACAGATTTTAAAAAATCATTACAGTCTGTCATTCACGTACTCAGTAGGAGGACTCTAGTCTAGATCCTGACTAAAATATAATTTAATCTGGACTGGGAGCAAAAATTTTTACCCAATCTGACCCAGACAGCTGGCTAACCTATCCCTGTTAGCTGCAGTCAGTGCTTTGGTTGACTTTTATTTTGGTACTTCCTGTCACAGCAGAAAATGAATGTCAAAGAATGTAGTCTGTAGGTGAATTCTGATGACAAAATGAAAACTATTTACCTTTATTGACAAGTTAAATCTGGTGCTGTGTTTATGAATTTTAAGTTCCAAAAGCTAATGTGTTGCTTATAGTTGCCAGTTAAGGGCAGTAAGGTATGTTAGCATAATGGCTATCAAGTGTAAATGCTAATGCTATTGTTGAGCCTGTTGATGTGGTGCATCATTACATCTTTCTTTATTTATACAGCAATACATCTTGTAATGCAGACAAAGAGGCATTTGATGCTATCATACAGACTGAATTCTTATTGGAAGGAAATAACCATTCAACCTGATGCATTTACTTTTCTGAACGTAAAACTATATAAAATTGCCTGAGTGGTTTGCATGACAAGCAATGCTCCTGCAGCTCCAGATAACTATGAACGCCCTACATACTGTACTGTACAGCAGTGCCTGCAAAATCCCACAGCCAATATCCACAAAAATTGGTCTACAAAGACATGAGGGACTATATTTCAAAAATAGGCCTTGATTGTGCCATGTGGGATAAAAAGCATCAGTCAAACTAACCGTTCCCCCATCTTTCACTGATAAAATCCACTTTCCATTCATTACCCTTTATCATAAACACAAGTCTACGGGGAAGCAGGGCTTAGAAGTGGTTAAGCC
Organism: Lucifuga dentata; assembly: GCA_014773175.1. Classification (NCBI taxonomy): domain Eukaryota; kingdom Metazoa; phylum Chordata; class Actinopteri; order Ophidiiformes; family Bythitidae; genus Lucifuga; species Lucifuga dentata. The sequence goes on from VXCM01000265.1 coordinate 166,004, forward strand.
TGTCCCTGGTTTCCTATTTCTAGGGAGCATTTATCTGATGATATATATTCCTTTTGGTAAGTGAAAGGAGTTATTCTGTTTCCAACAGGAAGGACATTGATAGGGCATTAGGGATTTGTTTATTTCAACTCAAAGCCGGAGCATTTATCCAAGTATATATTTCGCTGCGGGCTCAGACCAAATTATGTCTCAAGGCAAGATAAATCACAAGGCGCAAGTCAAAATGCCAAGCGTTTTATGATCTTACACAGAGCCCTGATCGTGGGCTACACTTTACTGAAGGCTATGTCGTACTGTGAATTTTCAGACACAACAGCCTGCGCGTTCCTGCTTGTTTGTGACTAGACTGTGATGAATGTGACAGCTGTCATATGCACGTCAACTGTCTTCGATTTAGACACTCAATAGAATGATGGGATTCACAAAGAAGTTCATCTGTCTGCCTAATAAATCCATTGTCTTGTCTTCCTTGAACAAGGCTTGCAGTGATGGACACATCCAACATTGCCAAACAGGCTTAGTGAAATATTGTAGATGCAGAATGCTCATTCAGTTTAAGTGAGAGTGAAAAGTGAGTTGATGTGCTTGAGTAAACAACTCAACATCACTCTAGCAAAGAGTTGACAGACAGGACAGGCTGAGGAGACAATTTAGAGGATATAAATTACTGACAAACATTCTAAAACCAGATTGAAAAAAAAAAAGTTGAGTTTTTTTTTTTTTTTTTTTATGACAAGCTGCTGTTGTACAGTTCCAACATCAAGGAATCAAGAGCACCTTTCCACAAATAGACATGCTGCCTCCATTCAAATGGCAAATAAAAATACATTTCTCCATGTTGCCACAAAAGCAGAGTTGTTAGAAAGTTGTGGCCTGGTGTCTTTCATATGATCTGTCACTTAAGACTCTGGGCGCTTATGTAAACTGCCAAATGTAGGATCCCACTGCTCTGACCCAGGCAACAATGCCTCCTTATGTCCTCAAACAGAAGCTGTTGAACAACACTGAACAGCTTGTGCTGTGAGGTGAAGGGTCACGTAAACTCGCATTGGGCTGGAAGGCTCCAGAGAGAAAAGGGGAAGAATCATCTTTTCTTTCTCAGCGTCGTTCCCTAACAGGGATCTCTGCCATCACAAACATCTACCCAACATCTTTAAAGACAGGGAAAAATGAGGGGACAAAGGGCACCCACAACAACATGATACTGCAGTCTTAAAGGGGTCTCCTTTCCGGCATCTTCCCAACCACCAGGACCCCTGGGATTTTGGAAAGACTTCTTTTTTTTTTTTTTTTTTTTTAAGAACTGGATCTTCAGAGAGGCAATGGTAAACATGCATAGGAGGCTTTTAACCCTGATGAGCTTCAGTCTAGTATAACATGAATGTCACAGAGTGTCCTGGTGGCTCAGTCAGCAAATGCATCCATAATGTAATTATGATGTCACATCATATCTTTCTCAAAATGTTTATTAATCTCATAATAAAGCTTAAAGGATCATACTGGTGATTTGGCATGTTTGAGCCAAACAAACACAACCCGCATACACGCTATGTGACTGTGAACCTTTTTTTTTTTTTTTTTTTTNTTTTTTTTTTTTTTTTTTCAAAATATACTACTGGAGCTGTAAATTTTATTTTTCTTTTCTACCTTCCAGATTGCCATTGGTTTCAGTCCATTCCAGTACACTATAAAAATTGACTTGTAGAGACTTGAAACATACTTGAGATAAGTTTAAAACAAATTACATGTCTTTTTTTTTTCTTTTTGTCATGACACTGAGATACATGGAAGAAATGTATTTATCTGCAAATATAGTCCCTTATTTGATAATACAGTCAGCAAATATAGTCCCTTATTTGATAACAAGGGGATTCCCAAGGACCTTATAATGCACGGAGCAACAATATAATGATTGGTTATTGTCTTCATTGGTATTTAAGTCAGGATAAAATCTCCAACCTCTGAATGTATTGCAAAACTATTTTTTTTTTTTTTAAAGTCTATATATGTCATGCAGAACAAATGATGTTTGAAGAGTTTATGCAGTTTAGTCCTTAACAACTTGAATCTAACACACACCAATTTAAGCTGGATGCCTGACACACAGAACATCCTTGTGGTCAAATCTATACTTGCATTTTCAATTCTCACAAGTCCTACAAATACCCATTGTTAACTTAAAACTGTATGGCATGCCATGACATTGTAACCTGTGTAAAAGGTCGTGAAGAAAATGAGGATTGGAGCAACAACTTAAAAAACCTTCCGCCCACTTTCTCTCTACCATGTGATGCAGAGTTCCTGGTGTCCACAGAGAGTCAGACATCTCACTGCTCTGATCACTAACTAGCTGGCCAATCAAAGCCTTCTGGCCATGGAGCAATTATCTGCACACCATAGCATAGGTGGAGAATGAACCAGCAACCCCTGCAGCTCTCTCTCTCTCCCTCTGTGTGTGTTTCCTGAAATAACTACAATGCCTTATATACTCTTCTTACACTTGTATGTAAAACAGAAAGAAAAGAGGATTTGTTTTCCTTAGACTCAACTGAGATCACGTTACTTGGCAAGTGCAAAGCCAGAAATTGCAGGGGTGGATTTTCACCTCTTATTGTTGCAAGGCATGAATTCTTGTCATTACATCAATTTGTTTTGATGTCATTTGTGTGGGTTAGAGTTTGTCTAATTCAATGAAAGACAACAAGACCCACATTGGACATGACTTTATTGCCCTTTCCAAGCTGCCTAAAAGCTCACACATTTCTCCTCAATGGTAATTTTAAGGCTAAGAGCACTTGAATTATTGTAGAAACAATCCATAAAGCTCATTGTTTGTCTTTCCTGTATTGAGGAAGTACTCAGAAGCAAAATTTGCCTGAGTTTTCGATACACTCTCATGACACTTAGCAATAGTCCATCCTTTCTTCAGGGATATGGCTGGTGTTGCTTTTCATGTCCTGCTGGGAGAAAAGAGGTGTTTGCTTGTTTCCAAGGGAACACAGTGTCCGGGGGCCCTTGGCTGCAAGTGGCCCTGATCATGGGGCCTGTGTGAAATCCAAACTGACTGATCCAGGACAGAGCCAGGATTACACCACTTCCCCCCTGAATTTTGTCCTTCCCAACAATGAGCTTCCTGTAACCACGGTCAAGTGAGCCATTAGTTAGCCACTGGAGACGCAAAGTGGTAGTTCGGGGCCACTGTGGGAAAAGGCAGTGAACTGCAGCATCATGTTACTGTTCCTCGAACCTCAAGCCCACATGCCCCCCACCATCAGCGTCACCACCAACTACTTTGCTCCGTGCCTTCAGGAGGTGTCAGGTGTCAGGAGGTGTCACCTGCTGGAGGCCCTGACAGGTTCAGATGTCAATCAGGCAAAGGGCCTGTCAGGGTCACAATGGTCAACAGAGGTGACTTGTAGTAGTTTATTTTTTGCCATTGGAGGCGCTATCCTTGACTAGAAGAACACTAATTGTAATCATGAGTAGTTATAGTGGAAATAATTAAAAATGCTCACCGTAATAGTCAAATATGATCTTTACTCATGATGGATATTAAAATTAACTTTCTGGTTTAGAGATAATGGCATGCTGTGAAAGTTAGTAAATCATTTAAATGAAGTAAAAGAGTTAAGGCAGTGATTCATATTTACTAAATTCCTATCTGGAGTTCCTATTAATGTTGGAGCCCAAGATTCATTGATATAAATCATTTGGACAAGGAGGTCAATACCATGTCGCCAAATTACCTCAATTTTCCTGAGATAAAATCGCCTCTGTAGCGAAAACAGTTTTTCAGTGAGAGAGAGAGAGAGAGAGAGAGAGAGAGAGAGAGAGAGAGACAGAGAGAGAGAGACTGAGCACTATTGAGTTTTTAGGAGTGAAAGATCTCTCTCAGCACAAAGGCCATCAACAATACAGATCTTTTCTTCAGTGATGTCTTTAGCAGACGGGGAGAAGTCCATACCAGGATTAATTATGCCACACAAAAAGAAATGTTCTCTGTTATGTCCTAAATCACAGTGCAGTGACAACCAGCTCAATAAGTCCTTCTAGAACAATGCACCCTGCGCCATCGACATCCTCTCACAGAATACAAAGGTGTATCATTTGGCCCAGAATGATAATTAGATGCAGAATTTACTGAAGCTGTCAGTGGTGACATCAATAGATGCTCTTAGCATCTGTCATCCTGAAATCAATTACAATTTTCAGCTATGAATTCAAGAAAATGATAGCTTTCAAATAAACAGCAGGAGAGAGAGACTGCCATCTTCATCTGCCATATCCTCCCTTCTATTTCAAAATTTTATTACTGATTTATTATATAACTATTTGTTGTAACAGAATTTGTCAGTTGTCCATTTAAAGAATTTAAGTAAGTGGAAAAGTGAAATACTAGATAATTCTGCATAAAGTGGTTACGCCATAGGTATTTTCTTATATTTGTATTATTGCTTCATATGCATGGGGAATTATTCTGTAAATTTTGTCCATTATGCTGATGATACTCAGCTATATTTGCCTAAGAAAAGGTACCAAATTACACAGGTAGCCGTAATGTTGAAATAACTGCTTTCACATTTACTTTTGCATTGATTCCAAACAAATTTGGAAACATTCTAATTGCAAGACATTCTATATTCTAATAGAACTGGAAACATTCTAATTATGCAATTAATTGATTATGCAAAAGACTAAATAAAACTGACTCAAAAATCATTTTGTTACTGGGAGTATTTTCTGATTTTGTGTTTTCTGTTCTTATTTTTTTTTCTATTTTATAATGGTGTTATTATTATTATTATTAAAATTCTAATTATTGTTAGCATTGGTATTAATACAAATTTGTTATCACTTCACTGTTATCTCTGGATTCTTATTTCTTTCACTGTTGTAGGGCTTCCTCTGAAAAAGACAAGGTCAGGGAATATTACAGGCAGAGTATCTAAAACTAGATGTAAAACATCCCTGAAACATGACAGGCGGGTCTGTGCTGGGCACAGGCAGCTCTGAGGGNACTAGATGTAAAACATCCCTGAAACATGACAGGCGGGTCTGTGCTGGGCACAGGCAGCTCTGAGGGCCCATATTTATCTCCATCCCTGACAGATTTAGGGCTGGGGTCAGCAGGTGTTGGACTCAGCAGGAACTGAAGGTCAATGACACAGGTTTGGACATTAAAAATAAATGTAACTGCTAGTCGCAGCACAAAGAACAAATTAACACCACAGCGATGCAACGTTGTAATCTTCAGAGAGGTATAAAGACCAGTTAGTCAGGCCTGGAATCTCACAGAGAAAATGAGAGCCACTTATCCAATAACGAGAGCTTAATGAGGGCCCCTTTAACTAGCAACAATGTCTCTCTTTCCCTTAGAGAGACATTTATCTTACAGTACAAATGTGATTCATGCATCATTTCTATTGTGAGAGAGGGTACTGTAATAACGGTATAAATCACAAAGGGCCGAGGTTGGGGTAATGAGACTTAAATCTCTTAAAACAACACCATGAACTCAGCTGAATGATAAAATGATGTGGTGGAGGAAAATACTACCTTACTTGGGTAAAGCTACACCACTCTCCACATAGGCTCGTATGGCTTTTGGCAGTGCAGAAGCCCTACTTCATTTAGTTCTGACAGGCAATTTAATACCACAAAATTACTAACCTTAGCTTTGCAATTACTTTTCCAGCTCTCAACATTTTCAAGCCCTCTGTAGATGTAATCTTAAGGTTAAGGCCCCTGGATAGGCCAAACCCCAAGGTCTGAACTTACACATTCGCTTGGGCTCTGATCAGACAAAAACATGGGGAACACGGGAAATGTAGAGAGGATAATAGTTCCTTCATTTATGGGACAATTCCACGTTGCTCTTTAGATCTTGCATTGCTACTATACCATGTTCCTTTACTGTCTACCAAATAATGTAAACGGAAAGCTGCAGCTCACGATCATGTATCTAATAGCCATGGATCATACTACAAAGAGGCTCATGATTGTGAAGAGATGTTACCTTGATAAACTACTATTATATCTTTATGTTCTTAATGGTGTAATGAACACACTTTTATTGCTTCAGCCCAGACAGGAGATAAACCTTCTTCATTATCTCCACAAAGGCACTAAGGAAAAACAGTAAAAGTGGAAAACATATCAGATTAAAGTGGGTAATCCATTCATTTACACTTTTGCCTCAAACATATCCTTCCAGAAATTGCCAGCTTACCTGAGGCTCTTTATTCTACAGTGATACTGTGTTCAGCCCCACACTTGAAAACCTCCTTGTAACATCCACACACAGGCCTAACGTATTATCAACCTGGAATAAACATCCCTGTTGTATCTCCTTAGCATCCTCAGGATAACGCCTGAAAAGTCGTATTTAATTCCCTGGTGGCATTTTCACATTTAGGCCTGTTTTGTCAGCAGGGGGAAAGAGGAAATGATTTGTACTGATCAGTCTCTGCTCTCATTGGCTCCTAACTGCAGTTTTACCGAGGCTCTGACAGATGCATCCCCTGCTGTCTGATTAAAAATGGTCATTTTTCCTGCACGCGCTGTGCTGCGGTAACCTTTCCTTTGAAGGATGATTGCCGCACAGTGACAAACACTCCGCCGTTTGTTCATTTTGTCTGTCCGTGGTGAGGATATTGACATTCAGATTTTGCCAATGCTCTCATCTTAGAACAGATGTCACAGTTGGCAAGTAGTCTCGACAGGAACAGCAGGTAGGACAGAGCTCAAGGGGCATCAGGAGACAAGGCGAAAGTGACAACGTGCAAACAAGTGTATGTTTTACATCAAACTATTTGTCCCCTTTCACTCGCAACTTGCGACGCCCCTCATAGAACATCTGCTAGCTGTGCTGGGCAGGTAGGTGTGGGCTTTCTTTGGCCTGCTTCTCATTCTCACAGGCTGGTGCAGTGTGAGACGGAACACCCACCAAATTATGGAAACCCTCGCTCATCTGCGACATGCAGAAACACAAACCTCAAACCCCTGTGGTGGGCCAAATCCCCTTGCAAGCACAAATGTGGATATTCCAATGTCAGCCCTGTTGGCAGGGGTGTAAACTTGTGGAAGTGCTGGTATCAGATAGGATATCAAAGTCAACAAGCCTGTTGCTTTAAGCTGATCCTGCTGTCCCCTGGAAAACTACTGCTCCGTGAAAGCCCAGAGGAACCTTCAAATGTTTCCCCAAGTGCAACCTGATCCATAACAGACAGAGTCATGCAGCTCCCTCTGCTATCAACACTCCATGCACAGCAGGAACTCTCTAATAACCCATTCCAACCTGGCAGTCAGTACTTTAAAAAAAAAAAATAAAAATTGCACAGCTAAGCAGTAGAGGGATATGGTACACATCTACTGAATGCAGTATGCTCACTAGTAAACACTGAACTACAGCTAAAACCAAAGCTAAGTATCAAAAATTAAGTCCAGCTACTACTGAATTTAGTAATTTACATAGATAAATGTCAGTTGGTAGTATGGTAGTAAATGTGCAGATTTCTTTTGCTAGCTAATGTCAGGATTTTTTTCACGGTTGACTTGGAATTGAAGTTAACATTAAAAAGCTCATTCTGGCTATGATTTAATATCTCAGCATGTAGATTTATACAATCTTTTAGCTTTGTTTTCTTCAGATTTTTCTTAAGGATTGGTTCTGTGCAATATATGTGCATAATATATATGTCATATTCTTTGTAATCACCATGTAATCATAATCAGAGTATGAGACACAGCCAAATTTGTAAATTTCACAACATTTAAAAATAAGTTCTGAGTGTAATTAAGTGTCAAATCGAATCAAATTTTGGTGAATTTAAAGACTTTGTGATGCATTGAATCATTCCCTAACTAATTATAAACAAATTGAATCGCCTTGGAGCCAAAGAATTACATCCCTAATAAATGCACAACCCAGCTTCCTGGCCTTCACCCATGCTATTTGATTTATGGGCTAAAAGTATTGGTTATGAACCATTAGTTAAACCTATTACATAGTTATGATCCATATATTTGTACCTGGACCTGGTTCAGGTACAAATATATTCTTCTTTTTCTTTTTTTCTTGGGGGGGTGGGTACTATTTCTTCTGTTCTAACAATCAAACTCAACATGGGAATTGTCATACTATTTCACTGTCCGCCAAAATACAGAAAGCTTTGTCGGTTTTCCAATCATACCGTCCACACTAAGGAAGCTTTTAGTTCAGAAACAGCCACCAAAGCATGGACCATATCATGTGGAAAAGCTCCTTGGGTGATAAAGGTACTTATAACCCTACATATATTTATGGATACCATTAAAAACAAAACTGCTATAAAGAAAATAGCTGACTGCACAGCAAAAAGCCCGAAGGACCCAATTTCCTCCTGAAGCACCTGATGGACACTCTGACAAGCAGATTGCTTTCCAGTACCAATTTTTGGAGCATGTGAAAAATGGGCCGCACAGCCGGTATGTGGTCTGAGATGAGTCATAAATCTTCTTTTATCTCCTCCGTGGTGGTAGCAGAAAAGGATGAGTTGCTTTTTTTTCATCTCATTCACATGTCTATCTGTCTGTTATCTGTGCCCTTGAGCAAAGATTACTGATGCCCTGTCTTTGATATATGACACATCACACAGAGCAGCTTTTCATCCTGTGAATTAACCCAGAGAGGGAGAAAAAAAAAAATGCAAACCTGACTGCCATCAGCCAGGGGGGCTCTCTCAGTGTTCCTTTGTGCCCCTCTGGCCCCCCTCCCTTACTCACATGATCTTTCCCACCCTCCTTCACTTAGAGCTATGGATCCTCTCCTCTTCCCTCCCTACTGTTATTGAGCAGACAGGGAGCAGAAAGCATCATGGGTAGCCAAGTTTGGTGGCAAATTGTTTATCTGACCTCTGCACGTCTCTGCATTTTATAATCTAGTGTGTGTCAGCCCTGTCTCATCCCTATAACAAATAGTCCCTGTCAGTCCTTGCTTCCTTTATCAGAAGCAAGAGGTAAGGAGAGGGCCACTGTAACTGCACGGAAGGAAAAACAAAAATGGGATTTCGAGTGAGTGATGAGAGCAGAGATTCACATAATGATGCCTCAAGAGTCGAAAAAAAAGGATAAAAGTCAGAGATTAAAGAAACAAATGGCAGCATATTATGTGTTAACAGCTTATGTATGTCACGGAGAAAGAAAAAGACTGAGATGGGCTTCTAGGAGAATATTACCATTATGTTACTGTCCCTAGTGAGGAATATTTTATTATTCAGTATCCAGGAAGGCAAGCAGCCTAATGTATCATCCCCCAATAGATCTGAATAATGGCGATTTAAATGAGTAAGACAAATAGCAGTGACCACTTTATGCAATCTAAAACAGAATGTAAAATAACACATTAGGCATGACTGCAGTGGAAATTAAAAGACTCTGCATTACAGAGTAATAACCATTTCTCTCCCTTGTCCAGACTTCATTAACCCAAAGCTAATCTCCCGTTCAAACTCCCTGATCTTCACATGCCACGGAAATAAAACATAAAATATGCTAAGTAAATACTAACTGTTCTGTGTTTGGGAAAGGAGCCATAGATGAGAGCCTACAAATCTGATTTTTCTTCTTTTTTTTTTTTTTTTTTNTTTTTTTTTTTTTTTTTGTCTAAGTAATCCAGAAGATCATAAATAAAATATCATGTCATGAGAAAAGTGCAGTGATCCATTATTATAACTGCAGCATTCATGATCTATTTCATTAACATGTACTCTTTAACCCAAACAAATGTATTCTTCACCCCAGTGTTGCGTAGCCATTTACAAAAATCAAATGTGCGGAGGTTTTTTAACCTAAGGAGCAGCAGAAATTGGAATTAAGCATTGCTTAATTTTTAGAACCTGAAGATGGATTTCGATAATGCAGTATATGAATGTCATATTCAAGGAAAAACCAAGTCAAGGCCAGAAAACATCCAGATGAAGGCATATGAGTTTGCACTGGGCTTCTGGCCATGTACTGACAATATGCCCTGTGTCAGAGTGCAACACTAACTGTGTTTATTTCTCTCACTGACATTCACACAGCAGCATTTAAAAGATGATGTGGACAGCAGCGTCCATATGTGTGAATGACTGCAACATAAAGCCGGAGGGCACGGAGGCATACTTTCTGCCTCCTGTAAGTGTTAATATAAGCTTTTCATCTGCTCGCCCAATGGCTTTCCCGAATCAATTCCCTCTCAGTGTCCCTCAGTGTCTGTACAACTGGCACCTCCACAACTTGTTCCATTTGTTATATTGAGCTCCATCTGGCCTCGGTCATTTGGCTTTTTAATTTAGTTGTCTCCTGCTCTCTAATTTGTCTCACATTTACAAATGGCATTGGCTGCCCGTTCCAAGTTGCCCCTCGTCAACGGCAGAAATACATTTTCACCAGCCGTCGGGCTGGCCGTAAATCTGTAATGCTGGGTTATTAATAGATAGTAACAGATGTTTACTGATTGTTGATTACCAGTCTTGGTGACCAGTGAAATCTGTTCATAAATGGAATGAAATTTATAGCAGAGCAGAATATGAGCCTCGCCAAGGGAAAATGGTGAAACAGTGCCAGACCTTTAACAAATTTTCTCTTTGTGTTACACCAACATATGGTCAACGACTGAGGTCACAGGGCGCATACATCCTGCAGATATCACAGGATTACATTTAATACCTCCATCCATCCATTCACTATGCCCATTTAACCTGTGCAGGGTCCAGGGTGCTAGAACCTATCCCATCATTTATTGGGCGAGAGGCAGGACAGGCCCTGGACATGTCTCCATACTATCACAGGGCTAATACAGAAAAACTCATTCACACCTACAGTCACTTTACCCGTACCTCTTTGGATTGTGGGAGGAAACAGAAGCACCCACAGGAAACCCACACAGACAAAGCAAAAATATGCAAATCCTGCAAAGTAATGCCCCAGCTGGACTAAAACCCAGGACATTCTTGCTGTGAGGCAACAGTACAAACCACTGAGAAAATATATTTGAAATATCAGTAGAGGCAATTGTTGAGTATATAATCGACTTAAAGGGCACAAATGAGTTTGTTTTTTTTATATACTTGTTATAGTACATATAGCTCTATATTAATTAGTGTTAAATCAAGTCACTCCTTTTTGTTGTACAGGTCAGTAAGCAGAATCTCTGAAAGTATTTCTGTGTCTTTCTCCACAGTGAGAAAGTTCGTGGGATCTGAGCTTGTTCATCCATCATGGGCATATTAACCTGAGCAGAAAGGAGAGATACCTGCTTCAGGTAGAGAGCAGCGTCCTGCTTCTACAAGCAGCAGTGCACAAACAGCCCATCCTCATCACATTTTACTGATGTTTTTAAGCATCAGGAAATAACTGTGGCGAAAGTTGAAAAAAATGAGGCTTGACATTTTTGGTTATTCGTGTAACTTTAGTTCAACTTGTGGCTCGCTTGTGGCCATCAGCACTTCCGATCCTGCAGCTAAAACATTGGCTAATTCTCAGAAAATACTAAAATAATTCTGCTCAAATGTTTATGTTGAAAACCAGACCTCATAAATTCATTTTTAAACCAAATTAATGGCCTTTAAATGAGCTGTGGAGACCATGAAGTACTAATATTCCCAGTCCTATTAAACTGTTTATAACATTCCAGCTGTGAGGAAGTAGCTGTTTGGTTACAGACACCTTCCTGACAAGCTCGTCACTGGAAAACGATGTGACACATCTTACTTGTCACTCATCAGCAGTCACAACTGGCAGGTGGGTGATCCATCTTTCAGTAAGTAGGTGACATGACTGACTTTGGACAGTTTGTACATTGCTTTGGAGAAAAGTTCCCATGAAACTATGATTAAATGTCTGCTTGGAAAGGTGGTCAGTAATATTCCGTAACTAGCATTATGTTTTCGAGACAATGAATTACATTACTATTCCTCAATTAACCATGTGGACTGGAAAACACGCAGATTTGATTTTAAAAAAATCTTCTGATACTTCCTTTAAAACAGTTATCAATTTCCATCTACCATTTTCTATTTACACTGTGTCCAGAAAGTAGAGAGCCACAGACAACAAGTTGCAAACTGTGACAAGTTATAAAACTTTAAAGCAGGCAGTAAATAGCTCTGTCACTCTATCCCTAGTGTTATATTACCTGGACACATTTATCTGACGGGTGGTAAATCTCAATCGCCCCCCAAAAACAGGCAACAGGAGTTCCAAGAAAATAAATTGCAGATAGACGGACGAAAACATATGACCACATGACTCATTAATCAAATGAACACAATGTTCTAAATAGGAACATCATTAATATTGTCAGGAAGGAGTGACAGTGTTTTGGGGGGAGTCTAGAAAAATAAATTCAATAATGCTGTTCTACAGTTTATAACAGTCCCTGGAAACAGTTTTTATTCTCTTATATTTTTTTTTACAGTTGCTTCACCTGCCTGATATCCTTCAGCCCTTTCCTTCAGAAGCTGTCAAAGCCGCCAAGTATAATATATGGCCTCTCCAATGAGAACAGCTGTAGCCACTCTCTCTGCTGCTGCTACCCTACCCTGCATGAAATAATACATCAAGATTAATTGATTTCCTGTCACTCTTAGAGAAAAGAAAATTAATTTTCATGTATCTTTTCCCCTCAACCCCCAGCATATGAATTTTGTACATGGCAAGTAATTTAAGTTTTTAATTATTCATGAGGACTAAAAACATGATAAAGTGTTTTACAGAAGGCCCCAAGGCCGCAGCCAAAAGCTCAATGTGTGCTACGACAACAATAGCAGTCCCTGATGCCTTTATAAATAATATATGTATTTACATGTATCTTGTATAAATGCATCTTTGTTCAACCCCCGTGTCTTTCACTCTCGGTTACTTGCTGCTAAGGTCTGGTGCATGCTTAGCATGGACACAATGCTGATGCCGATGAGGACAACTACGAAACAGACAATCCATGTGCTCCAGTATTCATGCTTTTCGCGCTTTCATGACAACTGCACATTTCAACATTTTAGCTCTGTCTTGGTTTGGTCTTCTTTCTAGCCTTCACATATCAGTCGCATAGATTTTTCCACTTAATGCAATATGAATGTACTTTGGACTACAGAGAACAGGCTATTTCCTGCCAGGCATTGGCAGCCATTTAGCAGTCTTTGTAATACCTGATAAAGAATTATAAAAGTATTGGTACTTCCTCACCTTCTCTGCCTGTCATTTGTCAAAATAGTTCACCATTGTTTTGTTTTTCGGTCCCTCTCTTCCCCTTTCTCCTCCATGACTGTTCGCTTGGCAAATTATCAATGAAGGTGCATTTACATCACATGGACACCATCTGGAAATTTCGAGTAGTGCGTGATCTCTTAAGGATCTCTTTAGGATTAATAATCATTGAGTTGCAACACATGAACTGGCACTGGATATTTACTGTTCAAAACTACATACAGTTAAACTTCAATGGAACAATAAACATATTAAATTTTGATGAAGAAACTAAGTGTATAATATACTTGAAAATATAGATTTTAGCATGTTCATGTAATACTATGTCTTTACTGGTATTTGCTAAAAGTGATATATATCTATGATAAGCTATTAAGGTAAGGTATTATTGGTCCCCGTGATATATCAGTCTAACTCTACTAATTTTAATCAATAATTATTATTAGCAACAATACTTGTTGTTGCTTGTTTTGTTTTACTTGTAAGGGTAGAGTTGAGTTGTTGTACGCCTATAAAGCTAGCATAGCCATAGCATGGTGCAAACATAAAGCTAGTACGACAATAACACAACTGTTTGTAGCTATGAAGATTTATGCTCACGGACATTTCCTCCACAAAAAATAAATAAATAAATAGATAAATAAATAACATTATTGTTGTTATAGTAATACTTGGAAAAAAAATCAAACTATAAGAAAGTCACCTTTGGCCTGAAAAGACAGGGTAAGAACCTACTGGATCCTGTTTGCTCTTGTATCTGCTTTAATATTATCCAACTGCATGTCAGTGGATGATTGAGAAGTACGTCTGCTGTGAGAGGCAGAAATGCTGCCCACAGCCGCTTGGTTTTATGTGCAGGCCAAAGGCGGATGCCATGCCACTGACGCCAAAGCAACTTCCAGGTCTCTGACTGGCAGGCAAGGCTGCAGAATGATGTGTGTGCTGCACTCTGATCCTCTATGGAACACATCAAACATGATGAATGGGCGGCAATTAAATTCAGGAAAAGAAAACAGGTCTTTTGCATGTCGGTGCTGCAGTTTGTTGTGAAAGAGCATATATGACCAGCAGGAACTGTGTAAATTTGTGATTTCCATAAAAGAAATGAAATGAAAGTTGGTAAATGAAGAAAGTGTTGAATATAGCAACCCCTCCCTTTATTTATCTGCACTTAATATACTCTATTAACTAACAACATACTCAATAAAATATCCATTAAGACCACACACACTTTCCAAAAGCTCACAAGAACAAAGGAATGATTAACGTATTAAGGGGAAAAAGAACCCTTGCAACCCCCACATTTGTCTTGGCTGATAGTTACGAAGAGTGTAATTATAAGGTGAGATGTTTGTGTATGTATGTGTGATATCACGTGTGTATGTGAGTGTCTATGTGTACGTCTGTGTTAATCTTACTGCGGTACTAGTTAAATTGGTCTGTCTAGCGAAAGGTTCTAATTATGGTTGTAGAACCTAATTAACATTTAGTATAACACCACAACAAATGCCGCAAAATCACACTAATTCCGCAATAAGTGCCCTCAATGTTACACCATCTAGCTGCTTCGCTGTGCAACGAGAAACTAATCGCAGCAATCGCGCAACAGGCCAATCATGCACTCCTGCTGAGTGTGTTAAATCATTTTTCACTCCTTCCAGATTGTTCCTATCAACAACTACTCCCAGGAACCCTAATAAGCACATATCCTCATTAATATCATAAAGCCTAAATGATCTGCAATCTCAAAACATGCTTTAGCAAATCATTAGGCCACTGACCCCATGGATACTGGTGTGGCGTTTTACCACAGGGGACGGTGTACACTGGCGGGTGCTGATGGTGACATATTCAAGATCTTTGTAATTGTAGAGGAAAGCTAAATATCCCACTGAGTAGCATCTATTAATGCTGCTCACAACAAAGCTCTGCCATCCAACATGGTAGATATGAATGCCGAAATTATAAAGTGCAAAATACTCCTCTCTCCACAAAATCAATCAAATACAGCTCCCTTACCAACAACAAATATCTGGAACGTGTTGCTATGAATCAGTGTAAAAGAACTGTAAGCCTCCATCACTTTAACTCATGTAAAATGGCATGAGAGCCCTGTCTAATGAAATTGCATGTAGTAATGCAATAAATTCACACTAACAGCCGGATGTACAGAGCCCATCTGTTCTGAAATGGTAAGACACTCACACAGATGTGATCAGAAAACCACGGGGGAATAGCGATAATATCTGATATGGATGGTTGGTTACATACATGTGGACCAGTGGACCAGAGGTGGATGGATTGGTGGAAGAATGTAGAAACTGATAGATGACAGCTATAAGAAATAAAAATCTCCATTTGGTTCTTCAACACGTGGCATTTATTGCGGCCGACTGATATATTATTTACTTCTTTGACATCTGAAGTTAATGTTCCTTATCTTGCTAACAAAAACAATTTAGAAAGGCAACTTCCACAAGTCAAACTATACCATTTCCCAGGCTCCTCTCTGCTATCTGTCTCCATTGAAATATTCTCTATTTATTTTGGAAAATTTAAACAACTGCTGTTATGTCCGCCTAGAGCTGGCATAAGCCAGAGTAGTAGATTCATCATTATAATACTTAGCACTGGGGGAGAAAAAATGCAGAGCTGCACAATATCACAAGCATGATTTAAGCCCAACGGAGGCCACAGGAATCCAGGCTGCCAGAGTCTGAAGTAAATTCAGTCCATGTAAATAAATTGGGCTGTCCGACGCTTGCACAGGCTATCTGGTTCTGTAAACCAAAGGAGGATACTAGAATACAGTTGTGTTCTGGTATATTAGAGTGTATGGGACAGGATAAACACAGAACAAACATGGCCATGTTTCCCTCTGTTCCAGATCACAATAAAAGGAAATGTGCAAGAAGATGCTACAGCAGATTTATATGTTGGTAGGCAAACTTTTGAAATGTATTCAGTCATCTTATAATAAAGTTTCTTGTCACAACAATAACATCCTAACTTACAAATAAACTCACAAATTCTTTGTTTCTATGCAACATCAAAATAAAAAAAGGCAGCTATTGTTTCTGCTCCACTGACTTATGACTGAGAAGGTTTCATGCCAAATCCAAATACATAGCTGCCATAACTAACTTAACCACTAATATTGACATTGTGAGGACACATGTATGAGAGCACTGATGTAGATAGAAATTCAGTTACCAACATTGCTATAAATGCTCACTTTTATGATTCATCATCTAGGGAAGTCCAAAGGCTAGAACATAAAACTGTTCAGCTCTGAGAGGTCCTGTAAAGACACACACAGAGGTTATTCTGCAATCTACAAGCCTGACTGAATCGTTGAGTACAAGGTCGCCCGACTGATGCCACAGTTAATAACAATATTAAAAACCAAGGAGTGTTATTCCAAAGTCATACACTCTGATTTGGAGAGGCAGAGCCTGTGATCTTAAGATAAAGTTTATTTCTAAGTTACTTTTTAGTTACGCTTATTTGAGAATCAAAACTTTAGATTTGCATACATATGAATTAGCCCAACCTGGCTCTTGAGCACATCACAAATAACCCTCCGAGTGCTTTCGTGCTAGCACAGATAAGATCGCCCAACATATCAATTCCAAACTGGTTCAAAACAAGTTTAACTTCCTTTCCAACAAGCAATAACAGCTTATTATCTGATATCGACCAGTTGTTCTAAGGAAACTTTTACCGAGAGGAAAAAAGAGTGGAACCACAACACTACCTTGTGGAACGCCGCATTCCATAGAGTGCATTTTGCACTGCAGGAACCTTTTCAGGAACTCAGGAACTTTATTTTTTTTCACACCAAGGAACCAGAACCCATTTTGGTACTGGAACTACAGGTCCTGAATCATTTTGTACCCTTGGGTGGGTACTTACAAATGGTTCAGGAACTGCTGGGGTGGAGTTTCACAAGACACAAGCTCTTCACCAGCCTAATCAGGTGGATAATTGCCATTTTTAAGTATACAGCAAAACAGCAACAGAAAGGTTTCAAGACATTTTAGGACATTGCTTCTGTTATTGTTTTTGTGTACGGTAGTGAAATTTTGGTGCATATGGAAATACGGTGGATGTCAAAATACAGATGTCATTTCTACTTCTATAATCTTCAAAGTACTTGAAGCACAATGGGAATATGAGCAAGGAACTCAAGGAACCACATATTACCAAATCTGGATAATTCCAGGCAAAGTAGTTCCAAATTTAGATTTGAACTTTAGGATCAAAAGTGCTTTATGCTATTGAGCCAACAGAATTTCATGTTGTTAGATATTAAATCTGAGAACTATACAGCCTTGCACCAAGGAATATGGAGATACTTTAACCCATATACTACACGTTCTCATCCAGGTGTACAAGTACACCTGGATGACCACTATGAAGAAAAACAATGTTCTTTATCAATCACACACCTATTTATAACAGAAAGAGTTATGGTCTGGCAGGCAATCCAATATCCAACAAAATAACTGTTCACACATTTCACAATACACTTGCTAGTTTCTATTTTAATGCAACACAACCAACAATATCTATATCAGTATGCACATATACTGTTACAAGAACACAACAAAATCAACAATTGCACACTATTAATTACAGAAAAACACCTTACCTGTCAGACAGAATGCTGTGTTACAATATATTTCTTAGTGTTTCAGGATAATTTACATACTACATGGAAGAGATGTAAAGAACTTGAGATTAAATGGGGAAGCGGTATTAAATATATCAACATAAAATGTAAGATTTCAAAAAGAGGAAATAAGGGAATAATAAGGCCTTTGCCTTGTCTCATCATAATGATTTAGAGTATAGTCTGCATATATGTAATCTCTTCATTTCTCACTCTGAAACAAATAGCCACTAAACCTTCCTTGTGTTTTGCTCAGGTCCTTTAAAAAAAAAGAAAAACAGCAGATTTGAAAAATGTACGGCTGCGAGCCAGCCTGCTTCTCACTACCAGCCGACACAGGCATTTATAACCTTAAAAATGACTTCTGGGTACCAGGTATCCAATTATTCCTTACCCAGGAAGCAGTGCTAAATGGAGCACCGCGATGATTTACTCACAACCTCTCCTTTTATTAAAACACTTTGTCTTATTGTTTTATTGATTTACAATCCGTCCTACTTTTTTGGCATCTGAAAACAATCAAGGCACAGGGCAGCAGAATGTTTGGACATTAATCGTTAAAAGACAGTGTTTTATTCCTGGCCTGGGGTTTGCAGCAGCAGCTGCTGTGCATTCTGGTAAGAGGCAGTGATTTATGACCCGGCAGCAATAACGATGAGGCGTGCTCATTAACATATCGACAGGCTCCAAGATGGATCATCAGCATTGATTATTTCATGGCCTGTTGATGCCCATTTGTTAAAAGAGAGAAAAAAGGGAGAGTGGGAGAACAGGAAAAAGGAGGAGGAGGGAAGTGATGGGTTGGCTTGGAAGGTGTGAGGATTTCTCACTTGAATCCTTGCAGCACAGGGGAGAAAGACAAAACCCTGACTCCTTCAATCACCACAGCCATCACTCTACTGTCAGAGGGAAAAATCAATGATTGACGGCATTTACCCAGTCCTCAGCACTTGGCAGATCCATACAGGAGGTGCTCAGTGGGGAGGGCCATACAGATCTGTCTTTAGACATGCTGTAAAACATTACTTCACAGCAAGAATTACAATATCAATCAGTCAATGCCATTTTCTATTCAACACAGAGAGCATAGGTGTCATTTGTGTTCTTCAATACGCTGGGTGATAAAGTCTGTTAGCAAAACCCCGTGGGAAGGAAAAATGGTGACTAGTTGTCATGTGAGTCCATAAAACTACTGTCTACTGTCAACATGGCAACTTTCTTTCTTTTCTTTTTTTTTATATATATATGTCAAGGTTGTTTTTTTTGCCACAAATGATATTCATGACGATATGAAACGTATTGGTGACTGCAAATATTAACAATTTAACAATTCTGAAATTGTAAATCTTGTTGAAATGATTGAATCTTGAGCTTTCTAAAAAGCTGCTCAAAGCTTCTTTTTCCATTGTTTGGCCTGGTGTCATACCTTTAGCAAAACAAAAAGTCACTCCTCCATTTTTTTTCCCCATTAAATCTTTGTTACAACTCTCCAGTAAAGAAATTTGAGGGATTTTTTGCCAAAAATGTTAGCTTTTGTTACAAATTTATACAAAAAACAAACAAACAAACAAAAAAAAAAAAAAGCTAATCTATTTTTATTGTGTTTTCAAATTCTGATATTGGCATCAGCCTCAAAAATACAACACAAAATAGAATACATGCTAACAGAAAACAGAAACAAGCTTTTAAAATGACAAACATAAATCAGAGTTGTGTTTGTTCCACTATGTTCTAATTGTCTCTCCTTTTAAATTAGCATTCTAGCTAACTAGCTTGTAGCCTGTAACAACTACACAACACCAATAAATGCTAACAAACTAAAATTTGCTGAAAAAGAAATTCACACTTTAACACTATACATTAGATTCCTTCATCCCTGACAGCAATAAGGATGAAACTCAGTCCTAACTCCTCAATTCTGACCATGCTGTCATGGTATGATAGAGTTGCCATGGTGACAGGTGCTAATTGATGGGCCCATCATTCATTATTGAGTGACAGCCACGTCAGAGCGGCCCTGCCTGGCATTCTTCTGCACAACTGTCACAGAGGAACTCAAAGCAGCTGTAACCTTTGAGGCCAGTCACAAACACATAAACACATATACCAAAAAAACACACACATACACAGACACACTGGAACAAAGATAAAGATGTGTGGACTTGCACTGACACTAAAACTCACAAGGACATGCACAATTATAGCAGCACACAAACTTACACATGCACACACTCCCTCGATCAGTCTCAGTGACAAGCGACTGACGCATATTGACCACCTAATCTTTGCTGAGGTGTATGCTGGAGTAAAGCGCACACACACACACACACACACACACACACACACACACAGGNCTGAGGTGTATGCTGGAGTAAAGCGCACACACACACACACACACACACACACACACACACACAGGCCTTAATCAGGTTAAGAACAATGTGTTTAAGGACTTAATATCAAAACTGCAGTTTTAATTTACCAGAGACCTTAAATGCCACACAGCGATGCACATGGGATGGAGTTTACTGACTGTAATCTGCTGCTTACTTGAGTTTTTTTACTTTACTCCAGCAAGGAGCTGCACAAAGTCGAATGCAACTGTTTAATAGTTGCTTTAACAACAATTTGTCTCTCTGAAATTTATATCTGCAGGCCGTGTCACTTACACACACATAAAACCACTTATTTATTCCTGAACACATTTCAGTGGAATACCTCATCCTCACACAGGAGGAGTTTGGAAACCTCAGAGACATGGATAACTTTAAGTTACGAACTTACCCAGCCAACCGAAGTCAGCAACTCTGACTGCTTCCATCGTGTCAGACCTCGCTATATTTGGCTTCTGTGTTTTCTAGCCGCTTAAGCAACACGCAAGCTTAAGCATTCTGCTCCATTCTCTTTACTTCAGGTTAAATAAATTAAAAGCCACAAGGAAAGAGTCAGTCAATGCAGTCACTGAGGGCCTGGCCTTCGGGTGTCCTTGGAGGACAGTGCAGCTGTATCATGGTGTGTTGATGCATGTGTGTCTCTTAATGCATGTCCTCGTGTGTGTGTATATTATGTGTAGGTTCAGCAGAGAAGTGCACCCCCCCCCCCCCCCNCCGACAGGGGGTGGGGGCTTGCCCTGCCTCTTGTACTGTAAAGACGAGGGCTTTAAATTGCTTCCGTCACCAGACCCTGAGTAATGAGTGTGATTCTAATCGCAGTTCCTGGGGCCATTGGCATTAGTCTTAATCTGAATGGGGTGCTCCAACACCACTGACAAGTAATGCAGAGCAGGTAGGGTGTAATGAGAGGATACACACACACACACACACACACACACACACACAGAGGTTACCCCACCCAAGATGCAGAGGAAGGCTTTTGTAATAAGAACACAGTTTCTAGAACCTCTCTCCCATCTTTCTCCTCTAGGCTGGTTAGTTGTGCAGAGGCTGTGAAAAATGGCTGAAGCCTCCTGCAAACTTCGAGTTCTTACTGCAGAGCTGGAAGGGATTTAGCCGAGCCAATTCAAATTTTAACTCGGGATTATTTAATAATAAAAACAGCGGTGCAAATACTGAATGGATATACTCTAAAACTGTTAAATTATACATGTGGTATGTTTGGAATAAAAGGGTAATTTATCTGAACTGTTTTTGTTTTAGGTGTTCAGTTGCTCAGGTAAATCAAGTTTTCATCAAGTCTTGACGGTAAAATCGCAGCATATTGTTGTATATTTTTATGGTTACAGTACATGCAGGAGTGTGTTTATTGTTTTGTATAGGCACTAAATTCCTCCACCCTCCACTTTCTGCCACAGTCGTTCATATGCACTGTGACCAAACAGGTAGCGAGGCTGCGAGTNCACCCTCCACTTTCTGCCACAGTCGTTCATATGCACTGTGACCAAACAGGTAGCGAGGCTGCGAGTCCTCTGGCACTGGGTTAGTGGAGGGCTAAATTGCTGTGGGGCTGTGAGTGGCTGCATAGCCGAGCAGGTCATTCCTCTCTGTCTCTCTGTGTTTGCCTGTGTTAAACTCCCTCCTTTGCCCTCATCCATCCTCTCATCCAGTCTCCAGCTCTGTCCATCTATCAATCCCAGCACTTTGTCAGAGCCCACTCCATCCGTACTGCTGCAATCACGAAGGAGAATGGGCAGGCGGGCGGGGGGACGGAGAAAAAGAGGTGTATGCAGTAAAGCAAGACACAGATTCAGAGGGGACAGGAGAGGAACGAGGGGAGGGCGGCTCTGCCTATGCCATCGCCGCTCCAAAGCCCTGTCACTGGGGAGCTTTTCACCTCCCATCTGCATCGGCCCTGATCTGCTGACAGAGGCCCTGACATGCGTCGCCTTCTATTGCACAGGCAAGCAGAAACACTAATGCCACACCCCACCTAGAGCAGTCACCTCAGCTCAGACAGCCGGGAGAGGCAGGTGGTCTGGAAGACAGGCTGGACATAAGAAAGAGAAGGTGGAACTGAATAGGAGGGAGAAGTGAGGTAGAAGGAGGAAGGCGAGAAGGACAAATGGGTGAAATCAGTAAAGTTGTCAAAATGGGATGCAATAGTGTTAGAGTAGCGTCAGGACCAGGAGAGGAAACCAGCAGGGGTTACGGGTTGGACTGGGTTGTATTTTTCTGCAACAGCCCAGCAGGACAGCAGCTCAGTTTGTTTTTTTCTTCCCTGCGCATCAATAGAAGTCACAGGGAGAAAATAGTCTTCCTCATTAAGGCTTGATCAGCTGCATGTCATTTGTGGTTTGGAGGCTGAGCAGGGTCATGGAGCCTCTCTGACTTAACTGCCGAGTCCAGCAGAGACGTGCAGGAGAAGAGGTCATTCACACTCCATCACCGCTAGCATAAACAGAAAACCTCAACATTCTCTGGCCACGGCAAAGCTCCAAATTGCATAAACTCTCTAAAGAATTCAGCAGAGCATCCCCATGCATCACTTGGGATGCAACTCATGCAGCAAAGTCAGCACGTGTGGCTCTAATTCATACAAACATCTTGGGCTAACTTTGGTGAACAGGTTGTTATGGTTGATAAAAACAGCATTGCCACAGAACGACCAGCGCAAGAAATGATTAACTTCGAGTCTGTGTGTCTTCAAAGGCAGAATATGGCAATGTTAATAAAGCTGTAATGGCTGATCAAAAGGGGAATTACAACACGAGTTCATTGTAAGATTACTAGCAATATTCGGATGGAGAGATATGTAGAATTTAGACATGCATCACAAAAATAATGAATGATGTAGAATAAAAAGGTCAGATGGATGAGGATGTAGCCTTGCAGTTGCATACATAATTCACTCAAGAGAATGCATACCTCTGCCAAGGGCCGAAAGAGAAAGAGAAAGAGATCACTATATTAAAGAAAATATTATTGTGGATCTATCTCCATAACTATTATTATATTTCTGGCCCTGTTTGTTACTGTGATAATTCAATTAATGTGCCCCCGGATCCTTATCCAGATCCAGACCAAATTCCACTGATTGACAGTCTATCATGGGGTAAATATGCTGGGTATTCTTCATTGAGATTCATGTATTACTTTTGAAGAAATTTACAAAAAAAAAAAAAAAANTTTTTTTTTTTTTTTTTAAACAACGCTGCACTGTAAAATGTGACAAGTTGATCTTACTTTAAAAAATCTAGGAAACTCAACTGCCTTGAAAAGGGTAAGTAAATATAACTATATAGTCTTAAGTTCAAGTAGACATAAAGTAAACATAACTTAAGACTAGTAGTTATATTTACTTACCTTTTTCAAGGCAATCGGTTTCCTAGATTTTTTTTTAAGTAAGTTTTTTTTAAGGATATTCAGGAGTTTTTTCTTTCTTTTTTTTCTTTTTTTTTAATTCCTGGATCTACCTCTGGATCTGGTTTCAAGTCAAAAATTTTTGGGTTCTTTCCTGGGCCATGCCCCATCCTTCTACCAAATATTGTCAAAATCAGTTCATAACTTTTTGAATTAGCTCAAAAACTAACTAACTAACTAACTAACTAACTAGACACAGTTGGAGACGTAACGTCCATGCAGAATTAAAAGGCATTCCCTTTTTATTTCTCAGAACACTATTCCTAACTCTAGTGATTTCAGCCTTGTGAATTTGCCTCCTAACACTGTTCAAAGCAAGCGAGTCCTTTCTCTCTCACTTCTGATGCGGTTTCCAATCGGCCGACACTAATTAGACAGAAATAAACTGTTATTAATCGGCTGGACAGCACACAACGAGCTGGATATAAATGGTGGCTGTCAAGGCCTTATTCACGAACCAAATGAGTATTCTCAGTTCACTGCCCACGTGAGGCATCGCCACCTATGTCCTCTAACAAATGTTCACTATTCACCGTACTGTTCGCAGTGCAGGCTCTGAAACACACAAAACACACACACACACAAAATATACAGTAGCTGTGAGTGGTGCTGTCTCCGACTGTAATATCATCATGAATAGTGTTAAGGGTCTTACAGAGGACACGGTAAGCAAAGGCACCATACATCCAGCCGTACAGCAACCAGGTCCAATTATTAATCATAAATAAGTGTCTCATAATTATCCTCCTTCTTCCTCTGTCTGTTTGATGTGAGCTAAGCATCTTCCTTTCGACCTCTCCAGTCCGGTTTTCAGATAAAGTCCCTAATAAATGAGAGCCCTATTTACAAAGTCAGCTCCACTTTAGCCAATCTGCGCCTGGAGAGAGCAGTTAGGGCAGGAGAAATGAAAATGCGTATCGACAGAAAGGAGAGACACAAGCTCCTCTAAGGCAGCCAAGACAATCTATTAAGGCCATGTTTTTCAACGTCTTGATTTCTACCAGTTTATCAGGTCTGTGAATAGCTTCACAAGAGGGGCATTTATGATGGAATGTGATTGGATTACACCGAGAGCTAACCATGCGTGATTGGTTTAGCTGAAAATATTAAATTCCTGTCTAAATGGACTGGGGGTCGATATTATGACTTCGGCTCTGGAGGACAGGGTTGGGGNGGGGGGGGGGTTGAGGTTGAAGTCAGGGATTTGATATTTCATCACTCGTTTGGTGCTTTAGTGCTGCATGGAGACTGACACTAATGCACTGAAGGGACGTAATGCTGACAGCATGCCAACATATTCCTGTCTGATCACTCCGGCCTCAAGAACCTTCCGAAGTGAGAATAATCCTTTCTGAAAAGTGGAAGTGGAAGTGGGTGTGTTCAGCTGTTCCCTCCCCTCAAAAGGGGTTTTGAGCTAAAAAATGAAGTCTTGGCCAAAGGGATCGGAAATGACAATGAAACCGGAGGAGGAGGGGAAGAAAACCGCATGGGCGTGGGATTTCTTAAAGACTACACATTCAGAAAATCCCTGAATGTGAAAAACAAAAGCAACACCTAATGTTAGACCGTGGAGAGAGAGAGAGAGACGGAGAAAGAGAAATCCATAAATAAATTCAAACTTTGTGTGAAGAGCAAATATGAAAAAAAAAGGCATCTGAGTAATGAAAGATTGTTTATGTATTCTGGCATGAAATGGGGCGGTGTTGCGAGGGCGCCAGGCGCGAGGAGACGGATGGACGGGAGTGACAGGCCGGTATTCATCCTGCACGCCCCAGCGGCCGGACTGCTACTGGTGCTCGACAGAGCAATAAATCACCAGCACTCCAGTCTGTACCTACAGCTTATTACATCCAAGATGACAAATAAATAATAATCCCTGTCACGCCAGGCCTTTGCTCAAGGATTGAGCCAGAAACCTTTTGCTCATCACTCCTGATCTTAAGTGAAAACACTCGAACAAGGGAATTGAAGTCCATGCTTTACTGAGTTTATGAAAGTTGGAGTGAAAGAGCAAAGGAAAAGAGAGAGAGAAGGAGAGAAAAAGAGTAGAGACAAAAATGGGGTGAGAGAGAGAGAGAGAGTGAGAGAGAGAGAGAGAGAGAGAGAGAGAGAGA